>PVJS01003718.1:0-73735 GCA_004027185.1 Glis glis | reverse complement strand
TTATTTTTTTTTTTTTTGTGGTACCGGGGATTGAACGCAGGGGCGTTCTACCTCTGCGCTATGCCCCCGGCCCTATTTTTTATACTTTATTTTGAAACCGGGTCTCACAAAGTTGCGGAGGGCCTCACTAAGGAGAGAGAGAGAGAGAGAGAGAGAGAGAGAAGGAGAGAGAGAGAGAGAGAGAGAGACAAGGAGAGAGAGAGCGAGAGAGCTGAGGCAGGCCGCAAACCCGGATCCTCCGGTCTCCGCCTCCCAAAGTACTGGGATTACAAGCGTGCGCCACCACGCCCGGCTCATCTTCTTATTTTTAATATGGACATATCATTATATGTGAAATGAATTTCCTGCAGATAGATTATTTTTTAATTCAGTCTGATAATCGTTTTCCTTTATTTACTATGAATATACCATTTACATTTAATGTAATGATTGATATGTTTAGATTTAGGTCTACCATTTTATCATTAATTTTCCGTTCATTTTCTCTGTTTTTATTCTTCCTTTCCTTTATTTTTCAGGGTTATTAGAATAATTTTTAGTATTCCATGTTAATTTGTTGTATTTCTTACTATACCTTTGATTACAGGTTTATTTAGTAGTTGTGATAGGAATTATAATACAGTCATGTTTCATGTGTCGCTTAGTGACAGAGTACATTCTGAGAAATGTGCCATTAGGCGATTTTGTCATGGCACCATCACAGGGAGTACTTGCACCTACCTGGATGACAGATCAATCACTTGATGTGACCTGCTGATGCAGTTAAGAGGCGGTAAACAGGAGATGTGTGGGGCATTGTCAGTGCAACACCACTTACTGTTTTCAGTAAACTTTAAATTATGATTACAAGTATAGTACAAGAAATACTTAAGCCACTAATGGTCATTTATTGTTGTTATCAAGTATTATGTACTGTAGATAGTTGTGTGTGCTATACTTTTATAATACTGGAATGTAGTAGGTTTGTTGACACTGTTATCACCACAAACATGCGAGTGATGGGTCTGACATTAAACCAACAATGTCATCACTAGTAGAGAGGAACTTTTCAGCTCCATTATAATTTTAGGGGACTACTGTCACATGTGTACTCCATCATTAACTGAAATGTATTGCAAACATGACTCTACATATGTAGCACTTTGCAGTCTACTTAGCATCAGTATTGTATCTCTTCAGTTAGAATGTAGAAATGTTACTACTCTTTAATCTTTTAATTACTTTCTTTATGTTATTGTTTGTTTTGTTTTTCTTATTTTGTAGTGCTGGTGATCAAACCCAGGGCCTCTTGCTTGGTAGGCAAGTGCTCTACCATGACCTACATCCCTATCCCCTATGTTGTGGCTTTTATGTGTATTACATTTATATATCATAGAAACTTCATCAGATAACGAAAATAATTTTGTTTTTAATTGACAGAGGCATTATAATATTTTCAAGAATAGATTGTTTTACATTTACCAAGATACTTTGCCATTTCTATTGTTATAGAGTTAATTTTAATTTGAGTCTTCCAAATGTTTACCATTTTTTGTCATTCCTTATTTCTTTTTTTCATCTTTGACCTGCATTGGATTATTTTTCTTTAAAATGAAGAACATCTTTTATTATTTTTGTAAATTCTTTCAGATTTTAAAATTTTGCCTGAAAATTTTGCATTTCATATTTATTCTTGGAAATTCTCAATGGGTAATGAATTATAAATTGACAGATATTTTATTCAGTACTTAAAAGACATTATTTTATTTTCTCCTGACTTAATTTTTTGAAAAGTTGCAGTCTATAACTCCTTCAAAAGTAATTTGTATGCTTCTCTAATCTCTAGCTCCTTTTAATTGCTTTAATATGTTTTCTACCTTTGTTTTTAAAAGTTTTACAAAGATTTGCCTACATGTATTTTTTTAGCTTCTAGTTCACATTTTGTTAAACCTATTTTATTATGTCTGATCTGCTGTTCAGTATATTTGTTCAGTTCTTAATTTTCTGCAATATGTTATATATTTTCCTTATATTTTATTGTTCTAGAATCATTTAATTCTTTTTATGATATATTCTTTTTTTTGCGGTACTGGGGATTGAACCCAGGGGCATTCTACCTCTGAGCTACACCCCCAGCCCTATTTTTTATTCTTTATTTTGAAACAGGGTCTCACTAAGTTGTGGAGGGCCTCACTAAGTAGCTGAGGCTGGCTGCGAACCCCGATCCTCCGGTCTCAGCCTCCCAAGTACTGGGATTACAAGTGTGCGCCACCACGCCCAGCCTTATGATTTATTCTTTACCAATTTTCAATTTGATTTTAACTTCTTTAACCTATTAAGGTTAGTTATTTTAGTCTATGACTTCATTGTATATAGTCTCAATGGGTTCATTCTATTGCCTCAGAGTAATCGGGGATAATCTTAATATAGTTTTAGCCATAGAATTGCTCTTCCTATATGCCATTAAAAAATTCCCAGCTGACGTACAGGTTGAGCATCTCTAATCCAAAAATCCAAAATCAGCCCCTAGTATTTTTTAGAGAGAAAGGGTTAATCCAAATTACCTAGCCTGCCATTACTAGAATGGGAATTTCAATCCCATTTTGTTGTTTCCCATGTACCTTAGTGTCAGGAGTATAAATTTGTTATACTTCTTACTTTCCATTCTCCCTTTGAAACCATTGTTTTTCCACCCTTTATTTAAAATAGAGTAAATTAAAACATATTTTTCTGAAGTTCATGCTACATCATAAAACCTTCCTTTCTTCCTTTTGCTGCTGTATGTTTCTTAAACAGAGCATCATTTTCATTGAAGACTGGCATCTGTTTCACAGGCTTCCTGTCCTTGAACCTGTTCTCCAAGTCTTCGTTGGGCCAGAAATGTTCTTAGAATTGTGCTGCTGTGAACATGGGTGTGCATATATTACTGTAGTTCTCTGGTTTCAACCCCTTTGGAAAGATACCCAGGAGTGGTATAGCCAGATCATATGGTGGATCCATTCCCAATTTCCTAAGGAATCTCCACACTGATCTCCATAGCGCCTGAACTAGTTTGCAATCCCACCAACAGTGTAGAAGAACTCCTATTTTCCCACACCCTCACCAACATTTATTGTTATTTGACTTCTTGATGATTGACATTCTGATTGGGGTTAGATGGAATCTCAGAGTAGTTTTGATTTGCATCTCACAATAGCCAAATTATGGAACCAACCTGGGTATCCATCAACAGATGAATGGATTACAAAATTATGGGAAATATACATAATGGAATTCTACTCAGCAATAAAGAAGAACAAAATTATGCCATTTGCAAGAAAATGGAAGGACCTGGAGAACATTATGTTAAGTGAGATTAGCTAATCACAGAAAGTGAAGGGTCATATGTTTTCTCTAATATGCGCAAGCTAGGGAGTAATTGGGATACAAGAAGGACTCCAGATAATGGAGGAAAAACCTCAATGGAAGGAAGGAGGTGGACTAAGGGAAGGGGAGGAGGCAGAGTGAGGTTCATTAATGGAATTACTACCATCGACTATGTGTACATATGTGAATATACCAATGTCAATCTCAGTACTTTGTATTGGGAAGGGGGGAAATGGAGAGGTGGCGGTGGGGGGGGCACCAAGTGCTGTGTGCATGAATGTCACTGTCAACATGATTTACATTATGATGTGAGACTATAATGCACCAATAAAAGTACATTAAAAAAAAGAAATGTTCTTAGAACTTCAGATCCATATATACAGCTGCTTGTTGGGCATGTCTAGAACCTCAAGTCTACCATATCCACTAATTTCATGACTACCAAGAGTTTCTCACATCCATGAAATAACATTTAAAAATTCTACATGGATTTCAATTCTGATAATGTGCAAATAGCTGCTTTTAGACTAGTCATCCGCAGATAATAACTGTGCAATCTGTAAGTGTACAATTCTCATGTTGCTTTTGGAACTATACTTTTGGCTTCCACATTTTCTCAACCCAGAATTAGAGCATATGATCAGGCAAACTTGTATATACCTACCAGGTTGCTAGACTATAAATTAGTAATAAGTATAACATCCTTTTCCTTGGGGACACAAATCTATGATATATGTTACTACAGTAGAAATAACATTAGACTGGTCAGTGTGGGTTCTAGACTTGGCGGTTCTGACTTATACGTGACTTTGGGCTGGTCACTTAGCATCTCTGTGCTTTATATCCTTTAACTATGAAATAGGAGGGATGGAATAAATGGTCTCCTAAAATTTTTTTTTGTTCTGTTTTGTTTTTTAGTGTGTGTGTGTGTGTGTGTGTGTGTGTGGTAGAAAATTAGCTCACTAATCTTTTTCTATTTTTTTTTTTTTTTGCGGTACCGGGGATTGAACCCAGGGGCGTTCTACCTCCGTGCTACACCCCTGGCCCTATTTTTTATACTTTATTTTGAAACCGGGTCTCATGAAGTTGCGGAGGGCCTCACTAGGTAGAGAGAGAGAGAGAGACAGGGAGAGAGAGAGAGAGAGAGAGAGAGAGAGCGAGCTGAGACTGGCCGCGAATCTGGATCCTCGAGTCTCCGCCTCCCAAAGTACTGGGATTACAAGTGTGTGCCACCACGCCCGGCTGAGCTCACTAATATTGAATGAAGAGGAGTATAGTATTCTGGGATTGAAAGGGGAAGATCTTAGGATAATTCTAAATGATAATGATTAGGCTCCTCACATTATGTTAATTACCCCAATAAGGAGTCTACTTTTTCCACATGCAAGAACATTGGTGACTGACTATTGTCTAGGTATTTCCATCTAACTGATGCCTTCCCTCTCTTTTGTCATTTGTTCATCAAATATTCATTAAGTACCTGCTATGGCAGACACTAACCTGGGTCTTAGAGATTCATTCCATGGTAACCAGTAACAGTTATGATACCTGACTTTATGGAGCGCATGGTCCAGTAGGGGAAAATAGCAATTATGAAATCACATAAATAAATACACATTTTCAATAGTGATAAATGCCAAGGATAAGAGTTACATAGTACTTTAAAGAGAGTATAATGGGAGGAGGAAGGAGGATTTGACTTAGAATAATCAGGGCAAACTTTCCTGAAGCAATAAGGGTGAGTAGTAGTGAGTGACAGAGCAGGGAGAAGAAAATCTCAAGCAGAGGAAACATCAATACAGGCCCTAGGTTGGGAGGGACTGGAGGATGGTCAGAGAGGAGAGGCAAAGAGAGGTGGGGTCAGACAGGCAGATAGGGCTGGCCTGTGCTAGGCCTGGAAACCAGGTTCAGGCTTTTGGTCTCTATCTTAAGAGTAACAGGATGCCTTTGAAGTGTTTTAATCTGATGGGTGACATGATCAGATTAGTGTTTTGAAAAGATCACTCCAGCTGCAGTGTGGAAAGCAGATTGCAGGGGGGTAAGAATGGATGCAGACAAACCAGATAAGTGGCACAGTAATCTGGGGGAGATGTAATAGCTTGGTCCAGGGATTTGGCCTTAGAGGTGGAGAGAAGTTGATGCTTTTTAGATTTATATGTTTGTGATGGTTTTGACTTGGTAAATGAGATGAAGACATTAAGGATAGCCATTATTTTCTGGTTTGCATCACTAGAAGGATGGTGATACTTTTCACTGGCATGGGAAGAGGCCATGAAATAAAGGGAAAGACCACTTACTTTGGACATACCGAGTCTGAAGAGCCTTTGGAATATTTGAGAGTAGGCAGGAAGATATATAGGTGCAGAATGCAAGAGAGTTCTGGCCTGGAGTCTCAGGTTTTCAATTCCCTTTTACTCTTAATTTCTTAGGTATTTTACTTAGAAGTTGATAACTATATAGACTTACAAATGAGAGATTACAGTGACCAAAGCAACATTTCCCATATGGCAAGATTAAATCACAATGTCTGTGGGATCTGACCACAGCAAAGATAAGTGCATTGTGTTATGGATTACTTTGGATGCTATTAAAATGTGTCTGGCACTATTGTAGTTACTGAAGATTGCAAAGATGAATAAGACACGGTCTTTGATCTCAAGAAACTTCCCTCTAGTTTGGGTCAGATGCACAAGTAATTAGGACAACATAGTGTGAGTTCTGTGACGGAGAGATGCCCATGATACCAGGGGGCCGCATTGAAGGGACACTTAGTCCCAAATTAGCCAGGCAAGGAAGGTGATGCCTCAGCCAGCTGGAAGAACATAGAAGAAGTAGGGAGGAGAGGGAGAAATGTGGCTGAGGCAAGAGAGATGGCAGAGTTTGGGAAACCATTTTTATCCTCCCCTGTTGGGTGAAATTACATTTTATTGTTAGATACCAAAAATGCAGAATGTTCTTTCTGGAAACAAGATGTTGACATCAAGCATTGTTGGGTTTTTCTTTTTCTTTTTGTTTTCTTCCTTTCTCTGTCTTTCTCTATTCCTACTCTCTCTGAATAGATGATATATAATTCAAAATTGAGCATTATATAAAGGCACACATACAATAGAGACTTTCTGTTATACTTTTTCTCTCATCCACCCAATTCCTATTCTCCCTTTGCAAAAATTCATGTACTCATATTTATTAGTTTCTTATGTTTTCTCCTAGGATTTCTTTATGTAAAATGATAAGCAAATACAAAGACACTTTTTTGTGTGTGTGTGTATGATACTGAGGATAAAACTCAGGGGCATTCTACCTCTGAGTTACACCCCCAGCCATATTTTATCTTTTATTTTGAAACAGGGTCTCACTAAGTTGCAGAGGCTGGCTGTGGACCTGCAATCCTCCTGTCTCAGCCTCCGAAGTACTGGGATTACAAGTGTGCGCCATCACACCCGGCTCAAGGACACATTTTTTAATTTATTTTTCTTTTGGGTTCTCTCATTCATTCTGCCTAAAAAAATAAAATAATAAGAAAATGTAAGAGGAGGTATTATAGGAGAAGTATTTATTTGTTTATTTATTTTTGTGGTACCTAGGGACGTTCTACCTCCGAGCTACACACCAGCCCTTTTTGATTTTTTATTCTGAAACAGGGTTTCTCTAGGTTATTGAGAGTGTTGCTAAATTGCTGAGGCTGATCTGGAACCTGTGATTCTCCTGTCTCAGCCTCCCAGTTACTGGGATTACAAGCATGCGCCACCAGGCCCTGCATAGGAGAAGTATTTTAAATTAGGGAAGCAGCACTAAGGACAGTGGATTGAAGGCCAACAGACCATTTGGAATCTTAAAGTAAGTGATGTTGAGAGAGTAATGATGAAGCCCTAAGGTAGTGGTGGTTGAGAAGCAGAGAATGTTATCAATTGGATCTTGATCTGACTTGAGTTCAGAAATGTACCACTTAGTGACTACTGAATGGTAATGTGGACACATAAAGATGTAGTTTGGATGAACTGTTTGAATGGTAGGTGGAAGAGAGAGAGAGTAAACCAAGGGGTCTTTTCTGAAATGAGAAAAGGGAGTTAATAGAGGAATGCAGCATAGCACATTGGTTAATAGCTCATGCATTTGGATCTTTTAGACCTGACTAAATTCCTCTCTTGCATTTACTAGTCCTGTGATCTTAGGCAAGCCCCTCAATCTCTCTAATCCTTGTTTCTTCATCTCTAAAATGGCCACGATAAACACAACTATTTCATAGGGTTGCATGAGGATTAGAGCAGATAATGCATACCGGACGGTTTGGTTTGTCTTGGGAAGTCATGGAATCCTGTGAGGTGAGTAGAGGTGGGAAACTAGTTGAGAATGAGAAGTTGGTTAAATCAGACTCAAAAAGCCATGAAGTATGCAGCTTGGTAATTGGCCAGCTGGTATGGGACTGCCACTTGAGTTCTGTGGGCCTCAGTCTATCTATCCTTGTTAAGAGTAGGAGATTAGACCAAATAGTCACCAGGGTCCTTCCAAGTCAGCTCTTCTGATGCCAGACCTAGACATCTTTGAACTCTAAAACCACATCCTCTATAAGATAGATTTCAAAATGAAAACTACAATTCTTTCAGATGTTATTAATTTCTTGATTTAGATTCATTATATCTAATGCCCATTTAACTTTATACATTTAACTGTATTATATATTTAACTTTATTTTCATATGACTGCTTCCTGAATAATTTTGTTGTTTTGATCATAAAGGATACTTTTTTCTTTTTTTATCACCTTGTATTTTAAAAAAGACTATTGTTTGCCTTGGTCCTTTTAATCTGCCCATGAGGAATTCAAGCCGAATGATAGGGAGCTGTGAAAATCCAGTTAGTGTGAGCTGTAATCTTTTTACTGGCTTTAAATAGTTAGAGTACCATGCAGACACCCTGCAGATAACTGAATCAAAACATACAGTAATCACCTTCACATGGATTCTGCCTTTGTGGTTGTGGAACTACAGTAGAAATCACTAATAACCATTTACTTTTCAGAAAAAAATGTGGTCATGATATCAAATAAAATCTGAGTTAATATTAAAAGCTATATTCTACAGGTAGGCAATCCAGTGTTTGTGAAAAACATTGATTTCTTAAAATTTGATATTACCCAGTATTTATAATGTACTTGACTATTATAGAGAGGGGAAGACATCTTTATAGAAAGAGAAATTTTATAATCCTCTAATCTTCAGTTGTCTTCTATTTCAGATATTGCTGAGAGAAAATAAGAAACTGATTCCACTAATGCAGTTTATTGAATTTAGGTACCAAAATATTTTCTAATAACTTTGTCAAGTGATGGTCTATTTTTCTAGGTTTGCAAGCTGCTTTTTTTTTTAAGTTAAAAGGTGGATCTCTCATCCATTCGATTCTGCATTAGAGTGATGAGAAACACAGGGTGCAGTGTGCTGATGCTGCTTCCTAATTTCATTAGCTTTCCATTTTCTAATATTGCTGTTGATAATATTCTGGTGAAGTTTATAAAATAAAATACGTTATTTGTTGAAACCAATGTCTTAGTGTTGCTGCTATGATTCATGCTGCATTAGGAGTTCATAAGTCATTAGTAATCCCTTATGCTTGGTGTATTGTTCTGAACAGCAAACTTGAACTCTTTTGTCTTGAAAGATTCATAGGCCTACTTCAGGACAAAGGTTTTATAATGTAGGTGACTTGTTCACACTATCACTTTGCCTCAGGCAGTTCTGCAGAGCTTCATATACCAGTCCCTCAAAATAGGGAAGCCCACTTTTAATAAGAAGTATAGATTCTGAGGACTGTGGTTGCCAGTCTATATTTTTAATACTTAATTTTTAAAATGCTTTTTACTGCCGGGCATGGTGGCGCACGCTTGTAATCCCAGTACATGGGAGGCTGAGACAGGAGGATCCGGGTTCATGGCCAGCCTCAACTACTTAGTGAGGCCCTCTGCAGTTTAGTGAGACCCTGTTTCAAAAGAAGGAATAAAAAATAGGGCTGGGGATGTAGCTCGGAGGTAGACTGCCCCTGGGTCCAAGCTCCAGTACCGCAAAAATAAATAGCTTTTTACTATAGAAATAATAAAACAAAAATGTAGATGAGTATAATGATCTGGAATTATACATTTTTTGGCATCCAACAGTTTTCGATATTTGTTTCAGATATGCTGTATACAAATACTTTTGAAAAATCATTATTATTATTATGTTAATTATTATCCATGAAAGTTCTAAAAGCCATTGTTATTTTAGTGGTCCGATAGGTTTAGGTATGCATTGAGATTAATAATAAGAGGGGCAGTTTAAGATCAGTTATAATCTCATTTTATACAGAGTATTATGGACATTGTATAAAACATATGGCAAACATAATTGTGTGAGAACACCTAGCCACTTGCTAGTGTTACCACTCATATCACCTCTGTTTTTTCATTTATGACCATCTTTCCCTCTATCCTTTCTAGGCATCTACTCCTATGGTCACATCTTTTTGTTTGTTTGTTTGTTTCAGTACTGCAGATGAAACCCAGGGGCACTCTACCTCTGAGCTACACTCCCAGACCTTTTTATTTTTTATTTTGAAACAGGATCTTGCTAAGTTGCTTACTGTCTCACTAAACTGCTGAGGCTGGCCTTGAACTTGCAATCTTTTTTTTTTTTTTTTTGCGGTACCAGGGATTGAATGCAGGGGCATTCTACCTCTGTGCTACGCCCCCGGCCCTATTTTTTATACTTTATTTTGAAACCGGGTCTCACAAAGTTGTGGAGGGCCTCACTAAGTTGAACTTGCAATCTTTTTGCCTAAGCCTCCCTTACTAGACTATAGGCGTGCACCACCACGCCCAGCTCAGTCATATCTTAAAAAGTTAACGATTGATTAAAAAAAGTTAAAGATTGATTGTACAACATGGTGCGACTATAGTTAATAACAACTTTTGTATGTATGTGTATGTCTGTGTGTGGTACTGGGGATTGAACTCAGGGCCATACATGTGCTAGGCAAACCTCTACCACTGAATGTTTACCTGCTATCTACCATGCCCAGCCTTTTAAATTTTATTTTGAGACAGGGTCTTGCTAAGTTGTCCAGTTGGCTTCAAACTTGAGATCCTTCCGCCTCAGCCTCCTGAGTCATTAGCTGGGATTACAGATGTATGTCACCACACCTGGCTCAATACCGATGACTATATCGTTAAAAGTTTTTGAGAGAGTACATTTTAAGTGTTTTTACCACAAAAATGATAAGTATATGAGACAATGCATATATGAATTAGCTCAATTTAATCAGTCTATAATGTACGTATATTTTAAAACATCTTGTTGTGTGCCATAAACATACTTTTAACTTGTCAGTTTAATAAAGTGAATATGCTAGTCATTATCACCAGTTGTACCCCTAATCTAATCTTGCTAGCTATATTGCTTTCTCTGTTTACCAACTCCCACATTTCCATATCAGCTACTCTGTTGTCCCCTGTAAAAATGGTTTTGGCCTTATTGAGACCATCACATAAACCACTTTGCATTACCCACCTCCTCCTTCCTGCCTTCTGCTGCCTTGCTTCTAACCCAAATTAGCATCATTCTTTCCTATTGACAATGTAAGAAGCGTCTGTTTCTATCATTTTGCTCAGTATCCCATTACCTCTTCTGTGTTACAAGTGTGTACCACCACACCCAGCTACAACTTGATTTTTATACTAATTGAATTTTATACTAATTGAATTTTAAGGCCTGATGTTTTCAGTTTTGAAATAACATTTATTTTTTAAAGAGTGGATAGTTAAGCCGGGCGTGGTGGCGCATGCTTGTAATGCCAGTACTTGGGAGGCTGAGACGGGAGGATTGAAGGCTCGAAGGCTCGAGGCCAGCCTCAGCTACTTAGTGAGGCCCTCTGTAACTTAGTGAGACCCTGTTTTAAAATAAAGAATAAAAAATAGGGCTGGGGGTGTAGCTCGGAGGTAGAATGCCCCTGGTTTCAATCCCCAGTACTGCCAAAAAAAAAAAAAAAAGAGTGATTGGTTAAAACCGTGTTCTAAAATTAAACTTTGCTCATTTCCTCAGTATAAATGTCATAAAATTTAAAAGGAAATTATTAATGATATGGTAACAGTAGGACAGGTGGAATTTAAAACAAAGAAATGGAATCGGAATATTTTTCTCTTTTCACATTGGAGCAGCTCTAATTATTAGATTATAAAATTTGAAAAATGTTTCTACCAAATTGCCTTGTATCAAAAGGTATCAGGTATGTTATGAGGTAGCTAGTAAATGTAAATCATTTCATCTATCCTGTGAACCTTTGGTACTTTAAATATAGAAATTATGTCCATAAACAAGCTGTGAAAACATATGATCTGCCAAATGGCAGGTGATCAGTTTACTTTGAGAGACTATCAAAGCTAACTATTCTCTAAACTGAAAAGCAATAAGAGATACTTTTTGTGTTGAAGAGAATTTAAGAAGTATCCTTTCTGACCTAGTAAATACCTTTAAAGACTGTGATAATAGAAATAGAGTACCTGTTTTTATATTTTTATCCAGAATATTTGCTTAGGACAAATGTTCTTCCTTTTCCTTGACTTAGGAGAGGAAAGGAATTCTTTCCTTATCACAGTGTATTTGAGTCTTTTTCAAATTACGTTTTTATGCACACACACTTTTAGAGTAGCTTTGTGTTGTCTGTTTTTTTTCAGTGCTGGTCAGATTTACAGGAGTTAAAATCCTGTTCAGAATTGGAAAGTATTGTGTTGGAATTAATATGTCTCATTATTTCAATCTCTTTTTTTTGTTGTTGGTACTGGGAATTGAAGCCAGGGGAAGTCTACCTTTGAGCTGCATCCCCAGCCCCATTTTATTTTTTTATTTTGAAACAAGGGCTCACCAAGTTTTTGAGGACCTCATTAAGTTGCTGAGACTGGCCTCAAACCTTCGATCCTCCTGTCTCAGCCTCCCAATTATTCGAATTAAAGGCATGAGCCACCATGCCCAGCCAAATTCTTTTATTTAATACAATCTCAAACTTTCAAGGAGCTACAAGAGTAAAAAGAATTCTCATGTACTCTTTATCCAGATTCTTCAGTTTTTTTAATATTTTGCCCCCATTGGCTTTATCAGATTCATAAGATTCATATTCTCTCTCTCTCTCTCTCTTTCTTTCTCTCTGTCTCTTTTTCTTTCACTACACACACATACATTTTTCTGAGTAAGTTACAGGCATCAGTCCATCAATCTCTTAATATTTCATAATAATTTTTACATAGCTATAGTACAATGATCAAAATCAGGAAATTTAATATTCATACAATATTGTCATCTAACCAACATTCCATAGTCCAACAGTCCATAATCCTAATTTATTATACTCATATTTACATGTCAGCCACAATGCCCCCCATCTGAGATCCAGTTCATGTTCATGTATTACAGTTAGTTGTCATGTCTCTTTAGTCTCCTTTAAAGTAGAACAGTTTTGCAGTTTATTTATTTACTTATTTTTTTTTTTAGTCTAAGAAAGACTTTATCTTTCCTTTTTTAAAATTGGGGCAGCATTCAACAAAACTCAATACCTATTTATGTTAAAAAACACTGAAGAAATTAGGAATGGAAGGAACTTAGCTCAACATCATAAAGATGGTATATGACAAACCAAAGCCAACATCATACTAAACGAGGGAAAAACTGAAAGCATTTCCTTTAAAATCAGGAACAAGACAAGGCTGTCCACTGTCACCACTCCTGTTCAATATAGTACTTGAAATTTTATCCAGAACAATTAGGAAAAGATTAAAGGGATACAAATAAGGAAAGAAGTGAAATTATCTGTTTGCAAATAATATGATCCTAGAAGATTCCCCCCAGAAGACTTCTAGAGCTGATAAACAAATTCAGCAAAGTAGCAGGATATAAAATCAAAACACAAAAGTCAGTAGATTTTGTATACACCAATAATCCTCTGAAAAAGAAATCAGGTTGGTCTCATGTTTCGTCAAGATTAGATTTAGGCTGTGCATTTTTGGCCAGGAATACCACAGCAGTGATGCGGTATTCTTGGTGTGGCATATCAGGAATCACATAATGTTGGTTTGTTCCATTACTAGTGATGCTAGCTTGGATCATTTCGTTATTATCCAATCAAAATTTGACTTGGCAATATAAACAAAGAGAACGTTTATAGTGGTGAGAGTTTCAAGGCCTATGTTCCTGCCTGAATAAATTATTTGATATATTTTCTCCATATATATTTCCCCTTCCCCATTTGGGGAACAAAACAAAACAAAGTGGGTTTGTTTGTTTAATATTGCTGAAGAAACTAAGTTAAGGGAATAAAGTAAATAAATTTGTCAGTTTGCTTACATCAATTTTAGGTTTTCTTGTTTTTCTATTTGGTATGCTTAAAATTACTCATAATTTGTGTATAGACTGTCTGTTAGGTGCTATTATATTTTATAGCTTATAGAAAGAATTGTTATAATAAGAAACTTATTTTTTGTTTTTTCAAAGGGTTTTGATACTTTATTCCTTTCTTCATGTAATGCTGAGTTTTATTCACATATACTCTTATTGTTTTTGTTAGGTCTTTGCCACTTCACATCTGGAATACTTCATTATTTGTATACTCCTCTTAGATGAATTTTAATCATGAAACATAAATAAAATAAAGCATGATTTTACATAAAATCGTGGTTTCAAGGGAATTTTATTTTAGGGTAAGGAGGATTGTCAAAGTCCTTTCCCTGCCTTCAGAAGAACTGTTCCTGAGAGATTAGAATGTATTCTTTTAAAATCTTTGACATAAGAGAATTCCAGCCTCCTTTAGAAGTCTATTCTAGTCTTTAACACACTCTAGAAATGCTCTGTTGTAGTTGACCTGAATGTGCAGTTCTACTTCTTCTAAGATGAAGAATAACTAGTTCCTACTCTTTGTATAAAAATGACTTCACAGTTACTGAGGCCCATATCCTAAATAAGTGACTTTTATTCTGAGATAGTGTTTTCTAGTTCTATAGTCATATGTGTAGTCACCTGTGGCCATGATGCCACTCTCTATTTAGAAATCCAGAATTGGAAAAGGTCTGTGGACCTTTCATGTATGGCCTTCCACTTTTATGTTACAGTGCCTTGAATCAAAGCAAAGCACAATAATATATTATTTCCTTTAAGTGAGAGATTATTGAGACATGTTGATAATATTAGTTTTATACAAAATTGGGCTACATAAACAGTTCAGAAATCAGTAGTTTTACATGTCAGTTTAATTTTTCACTTCATTTCCCAAATTATTCCTGGGTTTATTACTTTATTGTACTTATAATAACAAGTTGCTAGTAATTATTCAAGCACAATATAGTTCTGAGTGAAAGAAGAAAGTGAAAAATAGTGAAACATGACTAATTAAAATAAGAAAGTGAAAGTAAGATTTTCCATAGGCTAAAATGTCATTATTGTTACCTTCTTTTCCATTTTAATGTTTTGAATTTCAGCACTGATGTTTTAACTTTATATGAATAGAAAACTATAGTAATTAAAAACAGCTGTCCATATGTATTTGTTTACTATGCTTTGGCTTTATGCAAGTTTACCAGCATATGTTTTGCTATATTTTCAAAATATTCACCTAAGATCTACACGGGATTTGTATAACTTATATTTACTTTTTGAAAGTATTATTTATATATTTAAAGCCCATAAGTGGATTGGAGAATTAAAGTCATAACTGATTAAATCTTAACATTTAGCTAAGTAAACCAAGGCTAATAATACAGTGTATCATGTGTAACAGAAAGTGTTCTATCTTTTGACAATTCTTCTTTTGTTTTTCTTTTTTTTTCCATATTGGGGATTGAATGTAGGGGCAATCTGCCACTGAGACACATCCCCAGTCCTTTTCATTTTTTATTTTGAGACAAGGTCTCACGAAGGTGCCCAGGCTGACCTCAGATTTGTGATCCTCCTGCCTTAGCCTCCCATGTCACTGGGACTACAGACATGTGCCACTGCATGTGGCATCCATTCTTTGCTTCAAGTCAGATGCTTAAAATTGTTGACTGCAGCGTTGTGTGCATATATGAACGTATCACTATGTATTTATGATGTGTAATTATAATGCACCAATTAAAAAAGCCTTTTAATTGGCTGCAGACCTTCCATAAACAAATGTATAGAGGCGTTGTATTTCTCTGTCCAAGGATGGTGCTGTGGAGACACAGTAAAAAGTGGATTATTGCTCATACTAACATGCCTACCCAATAGCTTGAGTTAGTGTTTGATTTTAGTAATAAAATCAGGTTTTGGCCTATGTCAGGGGAACAAGGACACATTTCAGATAATCTTATATTGCTCATAGGATATGGTGATTACTGACTTCATGATACAGCTTGGCAAAATGTTCTACCGATAGCCAAGTAATCACAACTACATGAGAATCTGGGCTCAGTAATATAGCTTTACAAACATCAGATTTATGATTTTTTGGTACCAGTGAAAGTATTTTTTAAGTGGTTTGTGTGTTCTTAGAGAGGTTTTGCATGAAGTTTTGAGCTTTTATCTTAGTTTTAGGACAATAATATACTTCTAGTTGATTACTTTAAAAGAAACCATATTGATGAACTACAGTGACTGAATGAATAACAAAACAGAAACATTTCCGCAGAGACTCAATCTTTTTCTTCCAGCAAAGTGATTACAACCTTAAAAAAAGAGACACAAATTGACCATTTCAAGTGAGAACAAAAAAAAAATCTTCTTTCCAACATTTCTTTTTTTGGGGGTAGGAGTTATTGGGGATTGAACTCAGGGGTAGTCTACCTTTTATTTTTGTTTTGAAACACAGTCTTGCTAGGTTGCTGAGAGTGAGTCTCACTACATTTCTAAGGCTATCCTCGAACCTGTGATCTTCCTGTCTCAGCCTTCCAAGTACTGGGATAACAGGCATGCACCACCATGCCCGGCTCCAACATTTCTTTATCTTTACTACTTCCATAGTGACTTAGTCATTTTCAGAGTAGACTCAGAAACTCCTAACAGAGTTTTTTCTCATCAGTGAGCCAAGCTTTCCATATTGTCCATGTTAGCTTAGTTAAATGTACTATCAAGTTGCCAGTTAGATGTCTGCAATTGCACATGAATATTTTCTAGTAACCACAGTTATCTTGTTAGTAAAGGGTCTTGAAGGTATTAACCAAGACCTGAGACCTAAGAAAAATATTTGCAATCTACTGAGTTAATGAAGTAACTCTTGATTATCTAAACTTTGTATAAGAACTGAGGCATCATCATAGTGAAAATAAGTTTCCTATTTTGTGTTTGAGTGTTTTAATTGAATCTTAAAGCATTTAAGTTTCTGCAAACCATTAATTTTTGCAGTCTTTTAATGATAAATGCTATGCATTTAGAAAAATCAATGTTAAAATTTAGCTTCAAAGAATTCATGAAGAGAAGCATAATGAAATCTTGATATATTATATACAAAAGACAAATCCCTGATCATTTCTTTTTATGCAAATGAGTTTGATTTAGACATAATTCCCCAACATCACCATGAATTTCCATCTGTGTAACCCTGATGTTCTTAAGCAGTCTGCAGTTACCTCGCGCTTTGGGCAATATTCACTCTGCATGTATGGAAACTGTGACTATCTTAACACTTTAGATGACGGTATGAATAACAATTGTTTGTTGATTTTATTCTCTATCTCCCTGGATAACCTGCTGTCTGCAAAGGCTGAATAAGTGGCAGATAGCTTTTGTCATCCCTTATCCAAGCTGTACACTTGTAAGGAAGAGCAGGGATAATCGCCTCAATCTAATTAGGGGTTAAAAGAGGCCATGACTGTGATGTGGCAGTGAGACACCTTACTGTAGCAATCCTGTTTGCATTAGAAAAATAAGGTTGTCATATTGATTATTCAAATTGGCTTGTATTGGCCAAGTCTCAATGGCTCGTATTGCAGCTGAAGCAGTTGACGATCCCAGCTATTCACAGAAAACCTTTGCTATAGCATATATTATATTGTGGCTTGTTTGCTAATTTGAGGTTTAAATGATGAAGGTAGTTTAATAAAAGGTTTAAAGGTTAAACTGAACTTCAGAAACTGAAGTTTAGCTTCCACCTGTGAGCGCAATGATTATGTAAATTTTGAATAAGAAGTTCTAGTGATATTTAGGTCTCTAACTGAGGATGTCACATAAATATAAGAGCATTATTTGGAATCATTTTAATTTTTAGATGACATATGTTTTGATGTTGCAAAAAATAGAGATAATTAATGCCAGTGATGATTTATGGCATGGTCAATATGAATGAGACTTTTATATATTAGAAATTATGTAGGAAATTATTGGCCTTGGTATAGTGGTATAGTTTTTTCTTCTGCTGCTTTATTATTCTTCATACTTTTTTTGTCTAAGGATGTAGTTTATGTAGGTGGAGGTGATTTGCTTCTCTACCTCTCTTCCTGTTTCCCTCCCCAGACCTTCCTGTGTCTTTTTTCTTCATTCAATATTCTGGTCTTTGGATATGTTATTGGAACTGAGATAGTCATTGTGGCAAATAGAAACAAGCTTGAAGATTTGTTATTCTACAGACCTATGTCACTCATTTTCAAATGTCCCAGTTAACTGTTAAGTCCAGCTAAGCTGCTACACATGGGTGGCCTATCTTTTGGTACACATATTTAATGTCTGTAGATGTTGGGTTCTTCTTATGAAGCTTGTATTGTAGAACCAATTTTTAGAACGAAGAGTTTCTGTGGTAGTCCTCACCAGTAGTAGTTGGTGATGTTTATTTTGCTCTTTGCTTTCTCCTTTTTGAGTATCACCTTAATACATGGGTTTATTGAAAGTTGTATTCAACAACTTTCAATCAGCCAGGAATGGTGGTGCATGCCTGTAATCCCAGTATTTGGGAGGCTGAGACAGGAGGATTGCAGGTTCGAGGACAGTTTCAGCAAGTAGTGAGACTCTCATCAACCTAGGAGACCCTGTTTCAAAATTAAAAAAATAAACAATAAGGCAGGAGGTGTAGCTCGGAGGTAGAATGCCTCTGGGTTGAATCCCTAGTACCACAACAAACAAACAAACAAACAAATACAACTTTCAATCAATATAGTTGTCATTATGATTTTGAGGGGGGTGGTGGATACTAGGAATGGGACCTGGGGCATTCTACCTCCAAGCTACAAACCCAGTCCTTTTTATTTTAGTTTAGTTTTTTGGCACTGGGGATTGAACCCAGGGGAATTCTACCTCTGAGCTACACCCCCAGCCCTATTTTATTTTTTAGTTTGAAACAGGGTCTCACTAAGTTGCGGAGGGCCTCACTAAGTAGCTGCGGCTGGCTGTGAACCTGCGATCCTCCAAGTACTGGAATTACAAGTGTGCGCCACCACGCCCGGCCTATGTTGTTTTTAATTACTCAAAGTTTAGCAAGTTTGTTGGGGGAACCTCACTCAGTTGGCTCTTGTGTCCTATATTCATACCCCATTAATTTAAAAAGGATTCTTTATGTTTTGTCTCAGTCTCAGGTTCAACTTTTTGTTTGTTTGTTTGTCCCAGAGCCTGTAATCAGCCACTTAACCAATCTTGATTTCTTTTGGTCCAGAATGGTATTTGGAGATCAGCATAGGGTACCAAGTAGTACAGGGACTCCATTGCTTTACTTCAGTGGACAGAATTAGGAAGCATACTTTGTTTCAGTGAATGCAAGATGTGGTCAATTGTAATTTTATACTGCTAAGAAAGAAAAAATAGTGCCAATTAATTTTAAGACATTATCTAATACGAGATACATCCTTATTCCAGATATGTTAAAATAGGATACAAAGTTTGCATTTTATAATCATCAAAGTATGTTTTACTAAATGATGAGTTAACATTAGTATTTTAAATTGAAATTTAATATTACAGGCTTTTCATTTAGGTTGATTTTATACATGTACTTCTCATTCCATGAATGTCTGTATTCCTAATAATATCATGTCTTAATTCCTAATAACACCATAGATAATTTAATATTGTGAATTTGTTAATATAATTAACAGATTGTAAGAGTTCAAAACGGTTTAGTGATGCCTAACCTCCATTTCAGCTTTTTTTAAATGTTTTGGGGATTGAACCCAGAAGCATTCTACCTCCGATCTACACCCTAAGCCCTATTTTATTTTTATTTTGAAACAGGGTCTCACTAGGTTGACAAGAATCTCATTACTTGCTGAGGCAGTCCTGGAACCTGCCATCCTCCTGGCTCATTTCAGTTATTTCTGATATTATAATTTAGAGTTAAGATCCAGAGGGTACATCTTTATTGAGGTCTAATTTAAATATAGTGAAATATACAAATCTTATGTGTAGAATTCTATAACTTGTAGCAAATACATTCACCTCTGTAACCCACACCCCTCTCTTCTAAAAGTTTTCTTATACTCTTTAAATAGTCTCTGCCTTCAACCCCTGATCTGATTTCATTTACAGTAGATTAGTTCTAAAACTTGATATAAATGGAATCATAGTGTATTTATGCTCTTTCATCTGGCTTCTTTGCTCATCATGGTGTTTTCAAGATTTATCCATGTTGTTGCATGTGTTGGTATTTTGTTACTTTTATTGATAACTAGTATTCCATTGTATGAATGAACCAAAATCCATTTTCCCATCAAGGATATTTAGGTTGCTTTCAATTTGAGCCATTATGAATAAGGCTGCTGTAGACTTTCTTGTGCAATTTTTTTGAGGGAACATGTTTTCATCTCTTCAGGGTGAATACCCAACAGTGAGTTTTTGGCTATCAAGAATAAAGCAGCTATGAACATTTGTGTATGTCTCTGGGGTAATGTATGTTTTCATTATTTTTTGAGTAAATATCTATCAGTGGAATGGGTGGGTTTTACATTAGGTATATGTTTAATGGTTTCCCACAACTGTTGTAGTTTATATTCCCCTAAGTAATGCTTGTTTCAGCAAAAAGTTTCATATTGCATATCTTCAACATTTGGTGTGGTCAGTCCTTTGAATTCCAGCCATTCTAATGAATTCAGCCTCATTGCAAGGTTTAATTTGCATTTTTGATGATTAGTGTTGTTGAACACTTTTTATGTGTTTATTATTGACCATTCATATATGTAAAATATTTGTTCAAGTCTTTTGTCCATTTTAGAAAGAAATTTCACCCTTTCATTATTGAGTTACTGGAATTTTTCATACATTTTGGTTCAATTCCTTCATCAGACATGTGTTGTGAATATTTTCTCCCAGTTAGTGTTTTCAGATGAGTAAAAGTTTTAAAATTTGAAATATAGAAGTGACATTTTATTTTTTCTTTTATGTTTAGTGTGTGTGCCTTTTTTCTTAGGTGTAAAAAGCTTGAATTAGCTTGTCAAGTTCCATAAAACCCTCATTGGTACTTGGATTAGAACTGTGTTTGATCTATAGATCTGTGTGGTGGGAATTGATATCTGTAAGATACCATGTATTTTCATCCATGGACACTATAGACTTCTTCATTTATTGATGACTTTAAAAAGTCTCAATAAAAACAATTTTATTTTATTTTTTTCAATAAAAACAATTTTAAAGGACTAAAAACTTTTTGAATGATCATTTACAATTGGATCACCCAAATAAAATTATTTTCATTTTTGTATATTGTTTACCAGGCTTTTAATATGGATATAAATATGAGGAAAACATACAGAATTACAAAATTATATAATAAGAATGTTGTCATAGAGTTTATATTTTTAATATGAACTGTTTAACCATAATATATGAGTTGCCATTTTGTAGCAAATAACTGTCATCTGGTATTGATGCATATACATTCAACTACTGTACCAGAATGTAATCAAGTATTTTATAGGTATTGTAAATACATTGACTATTTTGGACTTTATATAGTTCTCAATAAATAATATAGAAAAAAGTCTCAATAAAAAACAGTTGTTTTCTTTAAAGGTCTTACAAGTATTTTGTTGAATTTATACCTATCTACCTAATGTTTCTGCTGTTTTTTGCTGCTGGTATCTTTGTCCTATTTGAGATTTGAATGGAAATTCCATTAATACTTTGCCATTTAGTATAATTTTGTTCTTGTCTTTTGGTAGATAACCTTCTCTGTCTCAGAAGGCTTCCTGCTATTCCTAAATGAATAGGATTGTTTTTTAGAAATCATTTGGATAGAGCCAGGCGTGGTGGCACATGCTTGTAATCCCAGTACTTGGGAGGCTGAGACCGGAGGATCCGGGTTCACGGCCAGCCTCAGCTACTTAGTGAGGCCCTCCACAACTTCGTGAAGACCCAGTTTCAAAATAAAGGATAAAAAATAGGGCCGGGGGTCTAGCTCTGAGGTAGAATGCCCCTGGGTTCAATCCCCGGTACCGCAAAAAAAAAAAAAAAGAAAAAAAGAAAAAAATGAAATCATTTGGATATTTGTTCTCTCTCTTTCAGAAGTTTTTCTAGGGTTCACTGGTAGAGTGTGATAACTAGCAACAAAACAACAGAAAATAGAGTTGTTTTCTTCATCGATTGACATTATTTTACAAATTTTTTTCTTTTACCTAGGAACGTGGTCAGTAATTACATCTTTAACTTAACTCATTAAAGTGCATCGTTAGTTTATTCTGTTGTGTTTTTACTTATCCTATGCTACTTATACCAAGCAATAGTATCTTTATTTCACCTTCATTTCTGAATGAGTTTTACTGGATATACACTTCTTGGTTGACAGTGGGTTTTTTTCCCCCATCAGTTTGAATATATTATTCCAATGTTACTCACTTTTCATAGTTTCTGATAAGAAGTTAGCTATAATCTTATAATTGGTCTTTTATTCTAAGTTTTGTTTTTTGCTATTTTCTTTATTCCTTTGAGCCCCTTTGGGGAATTTTGTATTTCAGTATTATACTTACAAATTCGAAATTTCAAATATTCAAATAAATATATTCAAATAGTCAAATATTAAAAAATATAGTTTCAGTATTTCTGATGAGATTTCATATCTGTTTATTCATTGATACTGTTTTTCCTTCAATATTTAAAAACTTTATAATAGCTGCCAGGAAATCTCTACTTCTAAAAAACCATAATATCTGATTCACTAGCTGCTTCTATTCACTGTTTTCCTATTTGCATGTCTGGTGTCTTTGCCTTTAAAAGACTCAATATTGTAGCCACTCTGGATTGAATTGTATTCGCATGGGGATTTTTGTTTTATTTTTGCTTTTTCTCACCTGAAATTACAGACTTCTCCTTGACTGGGGGCAGCATCTGGTATCTCTGCATTACTAAGGGCTTCTCAGTGCTTCATTTTTGGACTAGCTTTTTGGGGTCGTCTCTTCTGTTCTTACATAATTTGATGGTCAGCTAAGAATTTGTGCTTGACTTTGTAATTTTCAGCAGTCCCGCAGCTTTATGATCCATCTTCAGCTACTCCAAGCTCATTTGGCTTCAGCTTTCTGCCACTAGATGCACATGTTCAGGAAATACTCTTAATTTTAAAATGTGTCATAGGTGCCAATCTGAGTATCACGGATGGGAAGGGAAGCAAGTGGGGTAGGAGTCAGGGGGAAGCTCACCAAGTGCTGTGTGCATGGATGTCCCTGTCACTCTGAACTTCATTATGATGTGAAATTACAATGCACCAATAAAGGTACATTAAGAATAAAATAAGTATTAAAAATGTATCATAGGTACATTTCTTTCTGATCCTTGCTTGCTCTTTGCAGGATTCCCTGAAAATTGTCCCCAAGTATGTGTAGTTTAGCTGTAGCCTGTGGCTTGGGCATAGTTAATTTTGGATAAGGCCATTCTTTCTGTGGTTCCCTTGCTGCCAGCATCTCTTCTTTGGCCTTGAGCTGGTCCTGGACCCTTGAGCTATTGAGCAGTTTTCTGCCATTGTGTTTCTGCAGCTATAGGCATGAGGATGGAGGAGGGCCCACACCAGAGAGCCAGAGAACTGCAGTGCTTCTCACTCCCAAGTGAGGCTTTGAGATTAAACTGTCCTTGGTGGCCTTTTGGATGTTGTCCAATGTGCTTAAGTAAATGTTTTTAGTATGCTACTCCATTTTTATAATTGTTATTTACCAGATATTTTACTCAACCAGTCATTTCTTCACCAGCATTAGAGACAGTGTTAATTTTAAAATTGCATGAAAACAAACTCTTTAACATAAGCACACAGTTACTTGAGAGACTTTTTATAGTAAAGATTAAATATGTGTCCTTTGCAGATAGTTTACAAATACATGAAATTCTTGAAGGAATATTTTTATTAATCACAGATTTTCTCTGTTTTAAAAATTGAAACTATATTCTCTGAGTCATTTGCCTTTCATTCAAAATAATGGAAAAGAGTTAATAGCTGGGAAAATGTTAGGATCAAAATTTTGGCTACAGGTTATTTTGCTTTTCCATCACCAAGAGACTTATTTGCTGAATGTTTCAGTAGTTACTTATTCATAGATTTCTGCACTAATGTGGGAGTATATGTTAAGGTTTACAGTAAAAGTTTTGCTGTCCAGGTTCTTGGGAAATTCATTTTTCTAGTTAGGTTTCTTGGTTGCAGAGGTTTCATCTTTTTTTAAGAGGAATTTTTTCTTTAAATATTCTTCCAGAATATAAAAGGTATTATATACTCATTATAAACTAATTTTGGAGTTACAGACTAGAGTTAAAAAAAGGCAATCAAAGTTACCATTAAATTCACCTTTCACAAAAATACTTGCTTATACTTTAGTATTATCGTAATGTTTTTCTCAATGTATACATTTTTATAAAATTGACCTCATATTGCATGTACTTTTAAGATATCCTTTAAAAATATGTCAAGAACATTTCCTACATCATTAAATATGGTACTAAAGTATGAGTTTTAATGACTGTAGGACATTTTATTCCATCATATGAATATGCCCTATTTTCTTTTTTAGGAAATATGTTGAATATATTTAAAATGAATATGCTTCTTTTAGTCTAGCATATTCAGTCCTCGGCTCCAATTTAATCAGGATCCCATTATGCCAGCAACATCATGGTGTACGATTTTGTGTTTCTTTCCTTAAGATTTCTAGAAGTAGATTGATTGTGCTAAGAATAAATGTTGCTTATTTGTATCCTGAAAAAGGTGTGGTAACTTAAATATCCAACAGCTCTGACTGTTGACTTTCCCACAAACAGTCTGAAAGAGAATATAATTTTAAAGAAAGTTTTGCTACTCTAATAGGAAAAAATATTGTTAATAATACTTTATTAATAATAATACTAATAAATAATAAATTAATAATAAAATATTGTTAATAACACTTTATTCCTAAAGTATTATTATCAGGGTTGAATGTCTTTTTATAGAGCAATCAATCATTTTTGTTAGTGATTTGCCAATTAATTTATAATTGTATTGCCTTTTTTATGCTGTTATTCAGCTTTTTTATACAACTTTGATTTTTAGGAGCTCTTTATGAATTATGGATTTTAATGGCTGATATGTTTCAGATATGTTTAAAATATTCAGATATGTGCCAAAATGGTAATTAGAAAATCATTTCATTGATTTGTTTTGTTAATTGTGATAAATATAATTAATACCAGTTTATGATATATATAAGAATCATCAAGTTTCATCATATTCTCAATATTTAGAAGAATTTTGAAAACCAATCTCTCTCTCTCTCTGTCTCTCTTTCTCTCTCTCTCTCTGGTACTGAAGAGTGAACACCCCTTGCACCCACAGCTCTTCTTTATTTTTAAATGGTCTTGTTAAGTTACTGCATGCTAGCTTCGATCCTGTAATCCTCCTGTCTCAGCCTCACAAGCACTATGATTACAGGTGTACGCCACCATATCCAGGCTAACACCTCATTTCTACATGCTCATTAAGTTCATCTACCTTCCTCCTCAGTAATTTGTTGATGAAGTTTTTTCCCTCACTACCATGCTCTCTAGTATTTTCAAGAAAGGAGGTTTCTTATTTTACCCATTTTTAAGGAGTTATCTTTATGAAATACCTTTTTTGTTTTTTTTTTTGCTATCTTGAAGATATCAAAACAACAAGAAAACATTTCTTGCTTCTAAGGTAATTTTCAAATAATTTTTTAACTGAAGAAATAAAGTGAAACCTATTTTGGAAATGTCAGTTCATTGTCAAGTATTCAGAAACTCAAATAGCTACTTTTGCTACTGTGAAAAAATTATCTACAGTATATCTTAATGATAATTTTGAGTGTTTTTTAAAATTTTTATTCAGTCGAGATTTAATAGAATTTATATTTGTTAGAAACATGCTTTTTGGTATGATACTCACATACTAAAAGATTATAGATAACTCAGCCTATTATATTTAAAAAATGAAGATTTACTATATAAATGGTGATTCCTGCAATTTAAAAATTGCATTTGTGGGGCTGAGGGTGTAGCCCATTGGTAGAATGCATGCTTCATGTGTCAGGCCCTGGGTTCAATCCCAGCACCACAAAAAAGAAAAGGAAAAGAGGAAGGGAGAGAGGGACGGAGGGAGTCATATTTGTGTAAGGAGAAGATTTTGGTCATTGGTTGTCAATAAGAGTGATGGATAGGTGCCACTGCATACCTAACCCAGGGCTCCAGGTGCTTGGTGGAGCTGTGCCGAAGCCTCATAAAACTGTTGCGCAGAACTTGTGGTTTCTTGCATTTTCTTCCTTGCTGTTCCAGTGTTGATGTATGGTAGAGACCTCTGCTCCCTGCTGTCCTTGCTGCTGTGTTTGCTATGTGCTGACCCTGGGATCTAATGAGGAGAAGAGGCCTTATCTAAGCAGAAAAATCAAAGGCTTCTACCTCCTGAGTTAACTCTGTTCCTGAAACCAAAGGGAAGTGTGAGGAACCCCAGTGATAGGGTAGCCCTCTGTCCTCACTGTGTAGTGACAGACTCACAATGGTAAGTTCTAAGAAGAATTGTGCTCTGGAGGTAGCTCTGTGTCTGCAAGGTTCTTTGGAATTTCTGTTGGTATTCCCAATTAGTTTTAAATTTCATATTGTAATCATGTATTTCATAATTTATGAAGCATACCATAACACTCACTACTGACTTAGTGTATCTAACTTCTTTGTTACCAGAGGTTTAAAATTTGCAATGATGAGATTTACTCAATATTATTGTTATATATTATCATATAAACTTTTAAAATTTTTAGTGGATTAAACACAAGGCATTTATGCTTTAAATTTTCTAGTTTTCTAGAAAATATAGACTGAATTTTGTACTTTATAAGATACACAGATTGATTATAATTTGTTTACAGTGACAAATTTCAGTTTAGATATTAATTGAAATTTCTAACTGATAATATAAAATTGTCAGAATCACTTTATTATTTTAAGGATAGGGATGGTTTTTACCTTTTTGAGGATAAATAGACCAGAACTTGGAAAAATTGGCTGAACTTTGGCTGCTGCAGAGAGGTCTCTAGTTAGGAGATTTCTCCATTTTGTGACAGGATTCCCCTGGTGTCTTGTATGAATTCATGAAGTCATCTGAATTTTAAAATTTAAGTGTGTAGTCTTTGTAGTCATAAGCATTCAGTGTTGTGACTTCTTAAGACCTTTGGATAGAATATAAACTAATTAAAGTAAATGATTTTACAAGGACTTTAAACATTTGTACTGTGAGTTTTAAAAATCCACATTTACCTCGTATATAAAAGGATTAAAACTGTTGTCCAGAGATTGTGATTTGCATAGAAAATATGCTGCAATAGCATTTCCTGAATCAAGGGAGTAGGTAAAGAAAGATTGTTGCTGCTGCTGAATAGACCTCAGTAATAAGTTGCAGTTCATACACAGATGGTTCTCATACATTTATGCTTTGACATTGAGGGTCTGTTGAATGCAGGACAGCATGGGCGATCCGGAAGAGATTTTCGTCCTTCTTCCTACTCCCAGACTGAGTTTTGAAGACAGCCTGATTGTGTATTAGGAGTGGTACACTTAAATCTTTGCACTTTGTTTTTCTTTGTATAAAAATGTATTTGTTTATTTTTTTATGTAGTTTCAATATTTTGGGGAAAACAGTTATGTAGATACCTTAGCTACATTCTGTTAAACCATGAAATAGTAAAAACTTTCATAATGCTTTCTAATAAGTACATTGTAAAGAAACACAGCTAAAATTCATATTAACTGAATGTTCTTGAAAGGTTTCTAAAAAAAATGGTCCCCTTGTATTCATGTAAGTCACTATAAGTACAACAGGAGGTAAATATGAAATTTTAAGCACCTGCATTTTTCTCCAAAATATAAGTGAATAATCTAAGAAAGTCACTTGAGTTACTATGATGAGATAAGGAGAAATTGGTTAACATCAGTCTTTCAGATGGAATAGTGTTGAATTTGCATAGAATCATTTTAATAGAGAATTTTTGTTTAGTGTGCATTGATAATTTAAAAAATGAAACTGGTTTGCACTTCTCTCATATGCCAATTCTTTTTTAATGGATTAGGGGCCTAAAGGAATAGAGGAAGTGAATGGACACTGATGTTTCAAAATATCTCATTTTGCCTAAAAGCAAGTACCGGCAGATAAATGCCCATAAAGGGATTTCTTTCTTAAGCCCCGTGGATTTTTTCCCCCCACAACTTTTTGTGTGAGTTAGAAATGAAAACCATTCATCTAGTGCCCCAAAGAACGGCCTTATTGAATGGAATAACAGTGTAATGTACCATTGAAGGCAGGATTGAAAGTGATTATCTTGTTAACTCTTGACAGTTACCGCCAGCTTGAAATGGAACCGGCAGACTTGATTTGCAAATGAATTAGAGCTTTTTCATTTCGTGCCAGGATCATCTTTTTATATTCTGATATGACAGATGCTATGTTCCAGGCTTTTGTTTTTCTTCAGTTTTATACTTGCAAATAAAAAACAAAAGATTATGATACTCGTTTTATTTGCATCTTTTCTCTTGGAGTTTATTCTTTGTGAAGAAGTTTTTAATCTTATATTTTTCAAAAATTTGTTTAAGACTACTATTGTTTTTGTCAGAATTAAATTTGATTAATTTAAGTGCAGTAGTAATTGGGTGAAAGGAAAGATTATATTGGCTTTCAAGAAATAGAAAATTAGTTGCAAAAAGAATAGTGTAGTTAGTAAAAACTGACAACTTTTGGCTAAAATAAATAGTATTAGCTATTTTTTGTCACTATTTTGAAGTATTTTGAAGTAAGTTAAACTTGTAGAGGTGTTTCAAGAACAGGACAAGAAACTCTGTGTGTGCCCTTTATCCACATTCACCACTTTGTTCACACTGTGCCCCCATTGTTTCATCATCTCTCTCTTTCTCTCCCACTCCACCTATTTTTTTCTGACCCAAAGGTGAATGTATTGGAAACATTGTTCCCCTTTACTAATAAATAAGTATGCATATTATAAGAATAAGGACATTTATATAACCAGAATTTTAAAAACAGCAATATATTTTTTGATTTTTTTTTGTGTGTGTTCTCATCTTCTTATAATCAGGAGGAAAGCAGTGTGTGGGTGTTTTTGTTGTTGATGAGAATGGAATCCAGGACCTCATACATGCCGGGCAAACGCTGTACCACTGAGCTACATCGCCAGCCCCCAGAGTGCAAGTTTTTTATCCCCAATGATGTTTCTGTTTATATTCTGTAATCATCTAAATTGTATATGGTGATATTTAGGCATTAATTAGTACAGAACATTGATCTGTAACCACTTTTTAACTAGTCCAGATAGCTTTTATTATTGGAAGGTTAATATAGTTCATTTAATATTAAATGTTTGAAGTAAGCCGGGAGTGGTGGCGCATGCTTGTAATCCCAGTACTTGGAAGGCTGAGACAGGAGGATCTGGGTTTGCAGCCAGCCTCAGCTACTTAGCAAGGCCCTCCACAACTTAGTGAGACCCTGTTTCAAAATAAAGAATAAAAAATAGGGCTGGAGGGGGCGTAGCCCAGAGGTAGAATGACCCTAGGTTCAATCTCTGGTACCGCCAAAAAAAAAAAATGTTTGAAGTAGTAAGTACACACCCCCTAATCTAAGTACTATGTATTTTTCATCCAAAATGCATCATGTATACATGCACACAGTCATCCCTTAGTATCTGCTGGGGATTGATTCTAGGACCCCCTGTGGACACCAAAATCTGCAGATGCTAAAGTCTCTAATATAAAGTGTTATTGTATTTGCATAAGACCTATCCTCTCATATACTTTAGATCATTTCCAGATTACTTACAATACCTAATACAATGTAAATGCTATGTAAATAGTTGTTATAGTGTATTGTTTAGGGAATAATAACAAGAAAAATAATGTCTGTACATATTTAGTACAGATGAAATATTTTTTTTCCAAATACTTTTGATCTGAAATTCATTGACTCTGTGATGTGGAACCCATGTATGCAGAGCTCAAGGATTTTTAGGGCAGACTGTGTGTGTGTGTGTGTGTGTGTACTCATACTCTTGTGGAGTTTAGGTTGTTAAACCTACTTTCATTTTGCTCTGTAAATAGTTATATATTTTTTTCTGTTCTGCAAATCTTAGTAACAAAAGGAATAAGGATAAATTATCTCCTGTCTCTGTGGCTTTCCAAAATGAATACTAGCACTGAAGCCTATTTTATATAATGGTAACTCTAGCATTCATAACACGTATTATGTGTATATATATATCTTTTAACTGATACATAAAAACAAAATTGTATATATTACTGAGATACCATGTGATGTTTTGATACATATATACATCAACTGATGTTTAAATCAGGTTATCTATCTCCTCAAACATTTATCATTTCTTTATGGTATAAACATTAAAAAAATCCTTCCATCTAGCTTTTTGAGGTATATAATACATACATAATTGTTATCTATATCATCCTTTTGTGCAGTAGCACACCAGAACTTCTTACTTCTATGTAACTGTAACTTAGTTTCCATTAATTTACCTTTTCCCATCTCTCCTCCTCTGCTCTCTCCAACTTCTGGTAACTACCATTCTACTTGAATATTGTATGAGACCAGCCTTTTCAGAGTTCACATATGAGGGACACTATGCAGTGCTTATCTTTCTGTGCATGGCTGACTTAACATTGATGATCTCCAGTTCCATCCATGCTGTTGCAAATGGCAGGATTTTGTTTTTTTATGGCTGAATAGTATTCCATTTGTATATGTTTTACATTTCCTTTATCCATTCATCGCATGATGGACACTTAGGTTGTTGCTATTTCTTGGCTATTGTGAATAGTGAGTAGTGCTGCAGTAAACAAGTACAGATGTCTCTTCAACATACTGATTTCATTCTTTTAGATATATACCTAGTAGTAGGGTTTCTGGATCAAATAGTAGTTCTGCTTTTCATTTTTAGAGGAACCTCCATACTGTTTTCTGTAATGGTTGTACTAATTTACATTCCTACCAACAGTGTGCAAGGGTTTCCTTTTAATTCACATCCTCACCAGCACTTAAATTTTAAGTATTTACCAGTACCACCCTGATTGGGGTTTCTGTGGCTCTGTAGAATATCTTGAAATCAGTTATTGTGATACTTCCAGCTTTGTTCTTTTTGTTCCAGATTGCTTTTGCTATTCGGGGTCTTTTGTGCTTCCATATGAATTTTGGGATGTTTTTCTAGCACTGTGAAGAATGTCATTGGTATTTTGATGATGATTGCATTGGATCTGTAAATGCTTTGGGTAGTATGAACATTGTAACAATATTAATTCTTCCAGTCTTTGAACAGCATGGAAGCTCTTTCCATTGTGTGTGTGTGTGTGTGTGTGTGTGTGTGTGTGTGTGTGTGTGTGTTTTCAATTTCTTTCATCAGAGTTTTGTAATTTTTATTGTATAGGTCTTTCACTTCCTTTGATAAATTTATTCCTAAGTATTTTTCTTTTGTAGCTATTGTAAATGGGATTGCTTTTTGATTTCTTTCTCAGCAATCTCATTACTGGCATATTAAAATGCTACTGAGTTTTGTATGTTGATTTTGTATCTTGCAAAATTACTGAATTCATTTATTAGTTCTAATGGCCTTTTAGTGGAGTCTTTCATTTTTTCTATAAATAGTATCATATCATCTGCAGATAGGGATAATTTGACTTCTGCCCTTCTTAGTTGTATGCCCTTTGTTTCTCTTTCCTACTGGCTTTAGCTAAGTCCTTCAGTACTATACTGAGTAAGGGCAGTAAGAGTGGACACCCTGGTCTTGTTCCAGATCTTAGAGGAATCACTTTTAGCCTTTCTGCATCCAGCATGATTTTGGCTATGGGTTTGTCATATATAGCCTTTATTATTGTGAGTTCCATCCAGATCCAATTGGTTCCAAGCTTTTATCTTGAAGGGATGTTGAATTTTATCAATTTTTTCCATATCTTTTGAAATAATCATGTGATATTTATTCCTCATTCTGTTGATGTGGTATATCCCATTTACTGACATCCTTATGTTGAACCATCCTTGCATTCCTGGAATAAATCCAACTTGATCATGATGAATGATTTTTGTGTGTGTGTGGTACTGGGGATGGAACCCAGGGGCATTTTATCTCCAAGCTACACCTCCAGCCCTATTTTATTATTTTTATTTTGAAATGGGGTCTAAGTTGTAGAGGGCCTCACTAAGTTGCTGAGGCTGGCTACAAACTTAGGATTCTCCTATCTCAGCCTCCCAAGTACTGGGATTACAAGCGTGTGCCACCACACCTGGCTATGAATGATCTTTTTGATATGCTTTTGTATTCAATTTCCTACTTGTTACTTGTGTGTGTGTGTGTGTGTGTGTGTGTGTGTGTGTGTGTACGCATGCATGCATATGTGTGCACGTTTGAGAATTTTCACATTTATGTTCATTAGTGGACATTGATCTATAGTTTTTGTGTCCTCATCTGGTTCTGGTATCAGGGTAATGCTGGCCTTGTAGAATGAATTTGAAAGTCTTTCCTTCCTCTCATTACTTTGGAATAGTTTGAGTAGAATTAATATTAGTTCCTCCCTAAAAGATTGATAGAATGCAGCAGTGAAGCTATCCGGTCCTGAACTTTTCTTTGTTAGAAGAATTTTATTATTGATTCAAGGTTAGTACTTGTTAATCTGTTCAGGTTTTCTTTGCCTTCATGTTTCAATTTCAGTAGTTAATATGTGTACAGAAATTTATCCATTTCTTCTAGGTTTTCCAGTTTGTTTGCATGTAGTTTTTCTTAGTAGTTTCTAATGAGCATTTGTATTTGTGTGATATCAGTTGTCATATCTCCTTTTTTACCTTCATTTTAATCTACTTGTGTTTTTTCTTTTTATTGACTTTATCTTTTAAAAAAACTTGTTTTTCATTGATCTTTTTTTTAAGCCTCTGTTTATTTCTACTCCATCTTTATTATTTTTTTCCTTCCACTTATTTTGAGCTTAATTTGTTCTTGCTTTTCTAAGTCCTTGACATGCATTGTTAGTTAGTTCTGCAGTTGTGGATTGGACTGTTCTGTAAATGCCTATTAAGTCCAGTTTGTCTATAGTGTAGTTTAACTCCGTTTTGTCTGTCTGGATGACCTGTCCACTGGTGAATGTGCAGTGTTGAAGTGTTCCATTTTTACTGTATTGGATTCTATCTGTCCCATTAGATTTAATGATATTTATTTTATAAAATTGGGTGCTCCAATGTTAGGTGCATATACATTTACAATGGTAACATCTTCTTGTTGAAATGATCTCTTGACCACTAGATAATGACCTCCTTTGTCTCTTTTTACAGTTTTATCTTTAAGTCTATTTTGTCTTTTATAAGAACAGCTTCTGTCGCTCACTCTGGGTTCTGTTTGCATGGAGTATCTTTCGCCATCCTTTGACTTCTAGCCTGTGCGTGCCTTTACCCACGCCCGATGTGAGTCCTAGGTCCCAGAAGAGAAGCTCCCTGCTGTCTCAGGTCCTCAGAACAGTACCCTCCGGCCCCTCTCTGTGAAGCCTTTCTGCTTGAAATCATTTATATTGTTTATTGTTTACTTAATTTACTTTTTTACTTCATCTATAATAGACAGATACTATCCATATAACTCAAAAGATTTAAAGACTATCTCTTAATGGCTGTAAATTTTAAGGATATGCTAAAGTAGTAAGAATATATAGATGATTTCTTATATACCCGTTTTGTAAAAATCCAGTGCCTTTAAAACTGATTATCTCTAATTAAGAAAATGCCATTTTTCCATTATACCAAAAAGCTTTTTTCTGATTGATCCAGAGTTAGTCTTTTGATGGAATAACTAACATTTATCTTTCTTATACTTTTATTTGGTAGAGTTGAATTCATGTTGTGAAAAGACAGTTTGTATCTTTTAGTATTAGTCTTACAGTTTATTTCTTTTATTTTGGGCAATCATTTTGTTTAGATTTTCAGCCAATATTTTTATTACCTAAAATTAACTAAAGTATTAAACTATATATATGTGAAGTAGAATAAAAGCAGATGGTAGAATGTGATTACTTAAGTTCTCCACTTTATTTTTTTGAAGAAGCAGTAAACTAACCTATTAACATCAACAAAAGCATTAGAAATAGTACTAGATTACATACATGTTGGACTTAGTAGGCAAGGACTTTAGCTATTTTACATAGATAAGAATATCTACATGGAGGGCTATCTTACTTTTGTTTTTTAAATACTTCTGTTAGTGCATTGCAAATATATATATATATATATATATATATACATTTTTTTAAGGTACTGGGGATTGAACCCAAGTGCATTCTACCTCTGAGCTACATCTACAGCCCTATTTTATTTTATTTTTAATTTTTCAAACAGGGTTTCTCTAAGTTGCGGAGGGCCTCACTAAGTTGCTGAGGCTGACCACAAACCTGCAATCCTCCTGTCTCAGTCTCCTAGGACCTGGGATTACAGTCATGGGCCACTGTGCCCGGTATATATATGTTATTTTCTTTTTCTTTTTTTTTTTTGTGTGGTACTGAGGATGGAACACAGAGCCTGGCACATGCTAGGCAAGTGTTCTACCACTGAGCTATATCTCCATTCCTTTTTATTTTTATTTTTAGACAGGGTCTCGCTTAGTTTCCCAGGCTGGCCTAGAACTTGTGATCCTCCTGCCTCAGCCTCTTAAGTAGCTGGGATTACTGGCATGTGCCACTGTGCCCTGCTTAAAGTTCTCAACTTTTAAATTTAGCTCTCCTTTGTATTTTGTTGCATTTTCCTTTCTTAATTTTTATCTATCATTTGCAGTTCAGATTTTGAGATGCCAATATTTATTTTACTTATTGTCATGAAATTATCAAAATAAGAAGAAAACAACAAATATCCATTTGCCTCTGGCCACCTACCCCTAAGTGCTCCAAAGTCAAAATAACCTCATATGGATTTATAGCTTGAACTTAAGTGGAATTTAAATGAGTTTGACCAGACATCAGCAAACTTTTTTCAGAGAAGGGCCAGATTATAAATATTTTAGGTTTTGTGGGCTAAGGCAAAATGGAAGATATCCTGTAGATATTTATATAAGAAGAGAAAATAAATGTCCACAGTTTTTATAAAATTCAAAGCATAACAATACTTCATGAGCACCATTTTTTGTAATACAAATGTATGAATGAGAAAATGGAATTGTTTTTGGAGAGACAACATTTTACTGAACTGGGGTTCTAAGTATTTGCTGTTATCAGAATTGTTTACAGATATTTATCTGTTAATGCTGATGTGTGATGATATGTTTAATGTTTCATCATTGATAGTATCTTTTCATACAGATATGTACTGCCAAATCTGATTGGAATCCATAAGCATCTGATTTCAATTGAACATGCTCATTCTTAGAAAACATTTATAAAATTCCATTCGATTCTTTCTTGATATTTGTCTCTTACATTGTAATCATTTCCAGTTGAAGTGGATTCTCCTTAATTGCACAGTTAAATGGATTTGGAATGTGGAAATTTTCTTTGCACTTACATCAAGGTCAGAAAAATACTGCTGTAGCTTGGGCCCAGAAAAGATTCTTCTTGAAATATGTGTGGCAGTGGAGATCTTGCTTCTTGCTTTATCTTTTGACATCCCTAGCCCTTTTATTTAATTTTGAAATAGGGTCTCCTTAAGTTACTGAGGCTGGCCTCAAACTTTTGATCCTCCTGCCTCAGCCTCCCAAGTACTGGGATTACAGGTGTGCACCACCATGCCTGGCTTGCTCTGTTTTTAACCACCGTGATATGTATTCTGTGTCAGGTTGTATTGAATTACTATTTTCTGTTTCCTTGAAAATATTTTTCTGTTCTATGTAGACTGTGTTAATTTTGCATTTCTGTGACAGACTACCTGAGAAATCAACTTAGAGAAGGAAAGATTTACTTTGGCTCATGGTTTCTGAATTCTTAGCCCATGGTTGGCTGGTTCCCTTGCTCTGGGCCTGAAGTGAGACAGAAAATTATGGTGGAAGGCTGTGGAGGAGGAAAGCTACTCAGCTCATGGATCCAGGAAGCAGGGACAGGGAGAGAACGGGGTTGGGAATGATATGTAGTCTCCAAGGGCTCCCCAGGACTCACTCTCTTCAACGAGGCCCTCCCTCCTACAGTTTCCATCACCTCCCATAGTCCATTCAGCTATGATCCATCAATGGGCTGATCCATTCAGAAGCTGGGCCCCATAACCCAGTCACTTCCCCAAAGCCTCATCTTTGCTGCTTTGGAAACCAAGCCTTCAGTGCAGGATCCTCTGGGGAGCATTCCAGATCCTAACCATCACACTGTCGAAGAGGCTGATTCTTAAATGGCTTCAAATTCACCTCTTCAAATAAATAGCCACTGAGCAGTAGCTACAATATCTGTGGACCCAAGAGCCAAACAAAGCCACTCAGAATCACTTACCTCTGTCTTTTAATTTGACTCTTGGTGATAATTCCCTTTATCCTCAACTTTATGAGCAACTGTTCTTGCTGAAAGGTTAATAGTCTTAAATAGGTTCATTTTCTCTGGACACATTCCTTTTGTTGCTGTTTTCAATCATAATTTAGTTAACTCGGTAAATGGTTTTCATTAATTGACTAACACATACACCTCTGTATATTTTAATCTTGAGGAAGAAATTCTGTTGGGATGAGATATTTTATTTCAAATTTTCTTATTTATATTTGTTTTCCTTCGAGTTGGAAGTACTGTAATGAGTGCTTAGTCTGGTGATGTCAACATATATCTTATTCTTTCAGCACAACTGTAGTGTCATTATAGTATAATAAACACAATGCATTGCTATTTAACTCAATAAAATAACCCACACTCCAGTGTGCCTTAAAAGCATGACATTTGAAATCCCCCTTTCTATTCTTTTTTCATTTTGACATGATTGGTATATACTGGTATTGAAAATTAAATGTCATATTCATGAGGCCCTTGAAACTCTGTTTAGTTACACTGTTTCACTGTGAATTTTTATTTTTTTAATACCCTGGGCAGCAGTTCAAACCAATGAAAGGGCCACACATGGTCTCTGTTGCAACTCCTAAACTTTCTTAGCATTAAAGCAGTCAAAGTGACAAAAAAATTAGTGCGGCTCTGTCCCAACAAAGTTTATATATTGACCTTGAAATTTGAATTTCAGTTATTTTTATTTGTCACAAATTTTATTTTCTTTTTTTGAACCATTTAATAATGTAAAAGGCATTTGAATTCATGGGTTATAGAAAAACAGGTAGCAAGCTGGATTTGGCCTGTGGCAATTTGCTGACTCCTGATTTGGATTTTTCAGCTCAATAGAATAAGTTGACAGTCTTTGAAATTCTATTTTGTTGTTTAAATGCTACCAATAAATATTTGGTACAGCATGTCCCTAAATGGAATGTGGGTTATTTTTTATTTTATGCAGGAAAATTTTTAAAAATTTATGGTGAAAAAGTAACTCCTAGAACAGTCTCCATTTGTACTCTTTATGTAAAACTAGCAAAACCAAGAGTCTTTCTTACATGCAGTGCTATTGCATGCCTTCAGAGTTCCCATGAGCCATTTCCTCCTGCCTATGTGTAAATTGTCCCATCGAACTTACAATCTAGAAAAGACAGAGACTGTGTGAACTGTTGGGTGGCTTATGCAATCAGTGAGAACTCTGGGAAACCAGACTGAACCCTGACTGGTGGGAGAAGGCTGGTCAGCTGGGTTCCACCCATTTCTCTTGCAGGTGGGGTGGTGAGCATGCAGGGGCTGCAGCCTTTACTCCCACCAGTGCTGCTGCTGCTGGACTTTGGCTCTACTGCTACTGCCACCCACAACACTCTTAGTCTGTTTGTCTTTAATATATACTCTCTTGGAGTTCATAGCGCAATTCCTGTTTTCCTATATGTGTATTACTTTAGGTCAAAGCACGTTTAATTTGGTATTCAGATTCTGGGTATCATAAGAAGCATGGCAGATACACTGAGGATGAAGGCTGTAGCCAGTGAGTGTGAGAATGGAATAGAATGAAGGGGGAATTCCTTGACTTTCTGAACTAAATCTGTTCCTGCTACTTTATTTCATAGGTCCCTGTCCAATTTTATTTCTAAAATATTACTCAGAACACGTATTTACTAATTAACTACTTGCAACTAATAATAATTAGCTACTAATCATATATTTGTGTGCTGGTTTCATTCCTATGTAACAGTGGGGAGAAAGGGCTTCTTTTTTGCCTCTTGCTTGCACTGCTGCAGCTGCGTGAATGGGGGCTCCATCATCACTTCCAGCATGACCGGTCTTGCTTGACCACCTCTACATTGAACTGCTGGAGTATTTCACAGTAGCATTACAGGGTTGGTTGGGGAAAAGGAAAGAGGACCAAGGGCCAAGTCCTTTAGGAAGCCAGAGGAGCTGACCCAGAGCTCAGGTGGCCTTTTTAGGAGGATCATCTCAAGTATTACCTTTATGAAGTATATAAGTCTTAGAGTCTCTGCCACCCACAGCTTCCACTCTTCCCCACCAGTAATGGAGAGGTTGATTTTGGCTTGTCACTGTACGGGACCAGAATATGCTAGGCCAAAATATGGAAGATTATTACCCAAAGGCAATTAAAAAGAACCAGGTATAGGAAAGTTTTCTGCCCTCCCACTGTTACCTAAAAGCTAGACCTAGATTTACAATGACAAAAGGTCCCCTATCTCCCCTGCTACCAGGCAGAGCAAAGGTTAATCACCCAAGATGACTTTGGACTTTCATGGACCTGGAGATGGTGCCAGAGGAATCTGCATTACCAAACTTGACTAACTGGCCTTTTTCTGCCATTTCCTTGCCTTCCCACTAAATTGTCACCCCTAGAGCCTCAAAGGCCTTTCGTTTTGTCTTGTCACATCTCTAAAATTTTACTGTTCTTTGTCGAAGATGCTATATCAAAGACATCTCCTGAAAACTACTCATTCCTGGGTGTCTTCCAGGTCTATGTTAAAAATGCGTGTTAATAAACTTCTGTTTGTTTTTCTCTTGTTAATCTGTCTTTTGTTGCAGGAGTCCATTTTAACTAAGAACCTGTACAGATTGAAAAAAAAAATTTCTTCTTCTACAATATAAAGAAGACGTTTTTAAACAGGATTTGGCCCCGTTGTTAAACACTGAATGAGACTGCCTTATGAGAGTGTTCATTCCTTATTGGGTACAGAGACTAAATTATACAACCCACAAATGTGTAATTATTCTTTTTGCTTTGGTAAGAGGATTAGTGACTTTCAGAGATCTTCCAATTCTGATTCAGTGAATGGTAGCTAATGTTAGTGATATGTAAATAAAGTTGTTTTAGTTAACCTTAATATCCCAAGGTCTAAAGACTTTTATCTTTAATATATACTTTGGGGAATGTAACAGTTTGATTAACATTGCATGCCAAGGACCCATGCTTATCAAAAAGCTTCATGTGATAATAAATCAGAATGTTTACCTAAACAAATTATTAACTTGGGGAATGGATACATAGGAACCACATAAAATAATTATTGTGCCAGGCATGGTAGCACACGCTTGTAATCCCAGTACTTGGGAGGCTGAGACAGGAGGATCGCAGGTTTGAGGCCAGCCTCAGCAACTAAGTTAGACCCTGTTTCAAAAACAAAAACTAGAAAGAGCTGGGAGTGTAGCTCTGAGGGAGAACGCCCCTGAGTTCAATCCCCAGTAAAACACACACACACACACACACACACACACACACACACACAGAGTGAGGTTTTGTGTGGTGTGGCATTAAAGCATATGTTCTGTGAGGATGATGTGCAGGAGCCATGCCACTTAGCTAGTGAATGAGGGCAGCTGTCCACTCAGCATTGTCTCAGAGTGGCTTTGTTTTCTTCTACTTAATGCACAATCCTCATGAAGGGTCTGCATTGTAATGATGTTGACAATAATTAGTAATACTTGCTCAGTGCAGAGTGCTAAACACTTTACATGCATTATTGCATTCTCTACTTAGGACATTTGCAAAGGTCTCAGCACTATTCAGTAGATGGCAAGAAGTGACTGTAAGTTCAGAGTTGTAAGAAATCATCATAAACATAGCAGAAATGGGAATTTACTTTGTTCTTACACAATAAATATGAGAAGTTGATGATGAAGAGAGGAAGAGAAGTGTTTTAGGCAGATAAATGCATATGCAGAAATATGGAGGTGATGAAGAACTGGTTTGAGAAGAGATACATTTTGAGTAACAGTAGAAAATTATTAGCTAAATATGGTAGTTTATAACACAGGGAGTGACATGAACTTGGAGTATAAGACATTGATATTAAGGAGGAGAGTGTTGGGAGAATTTTGCTGTGGAATGATAGGAGCCAAATCCGATGTAAAGTGGGGAAGGAAAGTGAAGTGGCAGAGCTGGGAACAGTTTGGACACATGATTGAAGAGTCCACCATTTCTGTTTGTTTAATCTATTGTGGACATAAGTGTGTCTGTTTTCTCTATTTCAGTTTCACATTCTCCAACTCTAAATTGAATTCATCTGTGTCTGTATAATCACACATCAAATTGAGGAAGATTTTATTTGTTTTAGACAATGTAGATGGTATAAAGATGAACAAAAATGTACTCAGAGTCTTTAAAGTGAATGCTGAAGGTAATAGGCATGTACATAAATAATTTATGAGAAAGTTTTTCAATGTTGTAGAGAACAGGAAAAATGTGGGCTCAATATAAACTCAGCCTCATTTTATCTAATATTCCAGGCAAGCATTTCTATAGTAAAAGAAAGAGTATTAGCTTTGGATCCAGATAGAGCAATCTCTGCTGTTTTATCAAGTTACTTTCTTACTGTATGCTTCAGATCTATTATTTACAAAATGAGGATTTTTTAAAAAATACTTTTTAATTGGACTAACAATACTGTGTTTTCATAGAAGGCATTTTAAAAAACACAAAAGCAAAGAATTAGAATGAACATAAAAATCATTTGTAATCCCACTGCTAAGTACTGTTCGCATTTTAGTTTATATCCTTTTAAATATGTACATGAACCACACTGTATACATGCATGTATAAAACTGTTTTTAAACTCTTGGTGTCATACCATTTTGTAATATACTTTTAAAAATTTAATATACCACAAGAACAGTTTCATGAAAATATAAAATTGCAACATGATTTTAAATGGCTATGTTTCTGTTGTATGGATATTAATCATATTTTATTTAACAGTTTGCCAGTATTGGGTATTTAGTTTGTTTCCAGGGTTTTTTTGCATTTGATATAACAAAATGATTAATATCTTGCAATTATATCATTGGAATAAGCCTAGAGAAGTGGAGCTGCTGTCAAATCAAAGGTTTTATGTGCATTATTATGAATTCTTTTTTTTTAACTGGGGATTGAACCCAAAAGCATTCTACCTTCAAGCTACACCCCCAGACCAATTTTTTTTTTTCTTTTGAAATTGGGTATCACAAAGTTGCTAAGTTGTTGAGGCTGGCGTGGAACCTGTGAGCCTCTTATCTCAGTCTCCCAAGTACTGGGATAAAGGTGTGTGCTACCACGCCCAGCTCATTATCAAGAATTCTGATGTATTTTCCCAGTCCCTTCAGAAAATCTGTATTATTTTCTGCTTCCACGTGATTCCTTGCACCTTTTGCCAACAGTGGACATATCTTTGTTTTATTATTTGTTTGCTAGGTGTAAAATTGCATCCAGTCTTATTCGGCAGACCTTGATAGTGCACTAGAATATTTCCCCACTTCAGCTTTTCCCTTTTGTCAACCTAGAGAGAATTTGATAAGATTATAGGTGTGGGTGGTCAGCCTCAGCACCAGGTGCATGTCAGCCTATCCAGAAGGGCCAAGTTCATTTGTGCCTGAATCCTCGCCCATTTGCAGCTTCCTTATCAATTATGACTCCAATTAAGGAGCAGAGAAATACTACATAATTTTAATTGTTGAGGTTATTGTTGGCTTGAGTTCAGATCTTCCTTTTATTAGCTGAAGAGTATACCGTGAGATTTATGTAGCCTCTCTAAGCTTCATTTCTCTCATTTATAAAATAGGGATAATAATTGTATCTCTTTATAATAAATTTTTAGGGTTAAATGAGTGGATTCATGGGAAGTCCTTTTACAGAGATTGGCACATGGTCTTATTTCTAGTACTATCAGATGTATACCTGCTTCAAATCATACCATAGTTTTCTGTTCCCTGTTGAAGGTGATCAGACTGGTTAACTAGGAAAACATTAGAAGGAAGAGAAAAGTATCAAAATACTTTAATAATTGAAAATTTCAATAATCGATTTATTGAAATTTTAAAAATACATGTTGCATTTTCTCTCAATTTTAGCAGCTGAACACATTAATAGGATATTTTATATATAACCTATTTGGAATTGTTGACTCTGTATTATATGTATTTGCAGGTATTGCTTTTATGAATTTGCTGGGGTATAATTCTATGATAATGAACTTTTTTAAAAGTAGAAAACTTTTAAGTTATTTATACTAATAATGATTTAAATAATATTTACATAAATTAAATAGAAATAAATTTAAATTAGCTATGTGTAAGTAATATGTGCAAATATTGGTTTATTTCCCTCTTTAAAGATTACTTAACCTCATCTTCCAACTGAAGTAAAATTACATAAAATTCACAAATGATTTGTAAATCTAATGATTGATTACTTTTTATACCCCACTTTTATTTATAATAAGAATCAGAAGTAACCCAAATGTCCAACAATAAGGGATAAGTTAACTTATCCCTTATTATGTGTGGTACTAGGGATTGAAACCGGGGCATTCAACCTCTGAGATACACCCTCACCCCTATTTCTTTTTTTAAATTTTTTTATTTTTGAAACAGGTTCTCACTAAGTTATTTTGCATCTATGACCAGAATAATATGTAAACATTAAAAATGTTATATGCAAATGTATTTATTGACACTTGGAAGGCTATTTACAACATATAATTAAGTAATGAAAGAATTTGAGCCACATAACAAGTCAGTGATGATATTTGTATAAAAACAATACTTATATTTGTGTATCCTCTTCTTCATCAGAACCAGATATGATGATGAGTTCCTCTACAATAAGCATTTGTTACGTTCAGGGCCATGGTCAGCCTTTGGCACCTTTGCGTGTAGAGAACAAGGTGCGGCTTCTTCCATGTTTGCAGCACCACACCACCATGCACCTGGTGGCGAGGGAATGTCACCTTTTGATTCCACTTGGCTTTTTGGGTTTTCTCTTCTTTTGTAATGGACAACATGTACAATCATAAGTCCTGGACCTGAAAACTTATATGATAAAAATGATTTTAAATTCAAGAATTGAGGTTGTATGACCTGTCAATGCCTCTTCTTTGCCCACTTTCTACACCTGACCCCTGTCATCATCTGGAACTTTGAGCTCACACTCCTGCCTCCCTGTTTCTCTTTACTTAGTCTACCCAAATATAATCAGTCCTCCTTCAGGATCCAGCTAAAATTACTCTTTTTTTTGAAACCCAAGCACTCTAACACATATGGCTATTTCTCCTTTGCTGAACTTCTCTTGAACGAGGTCAGAAACAGGGATTGAAGGGGTGATGGTGAATGGATTGCATCTCACCTGCTAACTCCAAATGACTGGCCTTGACTCCTTAGAGCAATGTGTGGAGAGAGCTGTTGTATTGTACCTGGCCTTAGTGGGAAAAAGAGTTGTCATTGGTTATGAATGTTTGGCCTGCATGTGGGAAGTAGAAGATTAGGCAGCATATGTCACATGCATTTTTCCCTGCCTGTGTTGGACATTAACTATTGCATTTTTAGTCTTGGTTTTATAATACAACATTAACTATCTAAAGCATAGATAGTATATCTTAATACTTCTTGTTCTTTTGTTGATGATGTCTTTGTTGTTATTGTTGTAACTCCTCAGAATTTATCACAGACCTAGGCATAAGAGTGTGCAATAAATAGCATTTCTGTTATGCTTTGTCTGTTCTAGTCTCTCATGTTTGAAGAACTTCCTTTATCAATTGTTTTATATCAGATCTACTGGTGACAAATTCTCTTGTTTTCCTTTCTCTGAGACTGTCATCTAGATCCATGTCAACATAGGTGTTCAGCTTCTCATTGGAATAAGCTCATGTGTATCATAGTTCGTGGCTATTTACTATGTTTAAATTATTATTGTTGTTGTTGTTATTGTTGTTGTTGTATGTGTGGTACTAGGGATTGAAACCAGGGGCATTCTACCTCTGAGATATACCCTCACCCCTATTTCTTTTTTTAAATTTTTTTATTTTTGAAACAGGTTCTCACTAAGTAGCTGAGGACCTTGATAAGTTGCTGAGGTTGCGCTCCAACCTGTGATCTTCCTGTCTCAGTTTCCCAAGTACTGGGATTACAGTCATGCACCACTGTGCCCAGCTTACTATATTTAATGTAAATTTGTTCTAACATCATGGATGTTCTCTAATAGTGGTCTGTAAAACCAAATGAATAATCTTAAAAGGAGAACAATACATTTAAAATGTGTAACCTTGGCACACTGTGCACAGGTCATTTGTAAGTTATAGAGCAGAATTATAGGTCAGGTAACAAATGATTTGTAAGATGCAGACATCTGAAAACCATCATTCTGAGCCATAGTAACATGGGAACATAAATTTTGAGCCACTAATTTGCAAGATACTCTCCTATCAGGAGGAAATTGCTGAGAATTATAAGCAAACCTGAGCCAGGCATGGTGGCGCACGCTTGTAATCCCAGTACTTGGGAAGTTGAGACAGGAGAGTCACAGGTTCGCAGCCAGCCTCAGCAGCTTGTGAGGCTCTCTGCAACTTAGTGAGACCCTGTTTCAAAATAAGGAATAAAATAGGGCTGGGGTATAGCATTTCTCTTGTTCTTTTTCAACATACTTTATCTTCTTCCAAAGAGACGAGGATATGAGTGTGCTTATATCAGGATCTGCATAATATTCTTATCGGATCCTAGCCATTGGTCAAGCTTTCTCTATATATTTGATGTTTGAAAATGAGACTGACTTTCATTTATGGGTATTATAGTTGAAATAGATTTTAAGGTGATTAAGAAAGCTAAAACTTCTATAAAGATATTTCTCATTTTGAAACTGATATGCAATCCATTGGCTAATTATTAGCCTGTCATATTGTCAGTAGTATTTATTGAGTGCCTTTTATATATATGCTGATTGTATCTTTAATCCTTGATTTGAATTTAAGGTGAGAAAACTAGAGAAGATGTATATTAGACAAAGGTTATCCTAGTACTTGGGAGGTGGAGACCGGAGAGGATCCGGGTTCGCGGCCAGCCTCAGCTACTTAGTGAGGCCCTCCGCAACTTCGTGAGACCCGGTTTCAAAATAAAGTATAAAAAATAGGGCTGGGGGTGTATCTTGGAGGTAAAATGCCCCTGGGTTCAATCCCCGGTACCGCAAAAAAAAAAAAAAAAAAAAAGACAAAGGCTATACATTTAGTAAGTAGTAGAGCTGAAATTTGAACTCAGGTTTTTCTTAGATTTATATATTATTAAATTTTTCATTAACAACATTTGATACATAAAAATGTAATATGTGTAAAAATCCATCATTTATTGTTTGAGATGGAAGATGTAGATTTTTTAGGATTTGTGTACTCAGAATTTTATAATCCTTGACTGCCATCATATAAAAAAACTCATGTAGCCGGACGTGGTGGCCCACGCTTGTAATCCCAGTACTTGGGAGGCGGAGACCGGAGGAACCCGGTTCGCGGCCAGCCTCAGCTACTTAGTGAGGCCCTCTGCAACTTCGTGAGACCCGGTTTCAAAATAAAGGATAAAAAATAGGGCCGGGGGCGTAACTCGGAGGTAGAACGCCCCGGGTTCAATCCCCGGTACCACACACACACAAAAAATAAATAAAAAAACTCATGTAGATTTGCTTTATTAAAGAGAAAGTATAAATTAACTGTGATCTTAGTTCTTCTATCCCTAGAAAGACTCAGTATGCTGATCTTTTAAAGGTGAATAATCTGTTTAGTTCATGAACAAAAAAACAATGTGAATTTTTTAATAATTAAGAGTTTCTCTTTTTTATAATTATCATGTATATGCACATTTTATATGAGATAACATATACATTACTGATTGTAAGGACTCAGTGAAATGATTGAAATGATGTTTTAATGCTATTTCAATTAGTTACATGCATTATGATTCAAGAGTATTTTATAACAGAACACTCACTGGAATTTTGGCTTGCTCTAAGAAATGTTTTGATTTATATTTATTATAAGTTTCTACTTCTCACCAAAAAAGGTCACTTTTCTTTTGGATGTCTTACTTATTAAATTTGTCTTAAATATAATTTTATAAGTAAATCCATAATAGATTCTGGATTGATATAATAGGAAATTATTTTAAAATTATTTACTTTTCCCATGAGAAACAAGTAATTGAAATTTTTCTGAGCTAATATTTTGGCAAGTGTGGATACAAAATATTGAAAATAAAGGAGAATGGCATTATCAGAAGGAAGCAGTTTTAGAAAATGAATCCATTATTAATGTGGTCCCTTAATCTGATTCCTTTAGACCATTAAAAGACCTGAATGATCACATTGGTGCAATATTGTTCTCCTATTAAACAAAAAAGAAAACTTGCTTCCTTCCTAGTATGACTAGATCTAAAAAATCTGTCTTTTTGTTACAAATTTCTTAAGTGGATATAAGCTTTATCATAGCAGCAGTTTGGGGACTTAGAGCATGTTTCTTTTGGCAAAATAATGTAAAATAATGTCTTGCTTGTTTTTTTCTTGCCTGCCATGGCAGAATGGATGCATGGCCTCTTCTCTTACGGTGGAGACTGACAGGTACCGTGGGTTTGTTCAGGACAGCCCCGCCTGGACCCAGTTAGTTCCAACATGCCTGCCTCCCATGTCCAGCCACTGCACTTCCTGTGTTAGGGCTTGTGTTATGCCAACCCCACGATCTGTGCTGCCTCAACTACAAATTGGATGAACAACCCATGACACTTTTTCAATATTATTACATTAAACCAAGTGGATTTTGATTGATAACCTAATATTCAACTAATGCAGAACATCAATCATGGCAAGTATATTAATTATTTAATATTGCAGTCTAATTCAGAAATCGATGTGCTGCATGAGGGGAAGGGAAACTCATGGTTCCCAGAAGATTTACGACAGGGATGATTAAAAAAAGACCTGCTGTACTCCTGTGTGTTAGCTCGATACAAATCTTTATTCATTTGCCAATAATCTCTTCCCATTTTCCACTTCAGGACCATTTTATCAGTTTTGAGACCTATAATTGAATTAAGTCTGCTTTCAGCACAGGGCAAAAGGAGTTGCACAAATATTGATGAAGTCATGACAGGGACAACCCAAGAGACAGACCACTAAAGAGGACAGGTTTTATACTATTGGTTGCAAGATCCCTTTATCAGCGTCTTGGATCTTGCCTCTCCATTTTAAGAAATTCTTCAAGACTGTTGGAATCACCTTTAAGACTGTTGTGTTTAAATGTGACCCCGTACCATGTCATTTCTGTAGCACCTTACATTTCAGAGTAGACATTCACATACGTTTCTTGCTTTCACTCTTCCACAGCAGCTTGTGTTAGGTAAGGCGAATGTCACATGGTCTTCACATGCATAGGTGCACAACCTGAGCGTCCAAGGGTGGGTGGTTAGCCAAGTTCATGTGACTATCTTGTAGTAGAGTTTAAGTTCACATTTAGTTATTCCACCTCTATAACCAGGGTTGCATACAATGCTGTCTTGGGTTGTATTTATGTACTCATGATGCTCTGTCTTTGTTATTTTGAAATGGCCAATTACCTTGTCTTTTTGCCCAAAATAAAAGTTAAAAAGCAGATTTTCATGGAAAACTTGCTCAAACTTTGGTGTCCCAAGGTGATGTAAATGAAAACAACTTCCATTTGTTTTTTATTATATTATTTATTTGGTACTGAGGATTGAACACAGGGGCATTCTACCTCCTACCTACACCCACAGACCTTTTCATTTTTTATTTTGAAACAGGACCTCACTATGTTGCTGAGGCTGGCCTTGAACCTGCAATCTTCCTCTCTTAGCCTCCCAAGTTCTGGGATTATAGGTGTGTACCACCATACCCGATGTAAATGAAAACTTCTTGAACTACTGTGCCTTTTACTAAAATAGATTGTCCTTCTTTCTATATGTATGTATATATTTGGAGGGGGTAGGAGACTTAGATATATCTTGTCATTAAAGTTGCTACTCCAGCTTTCTCTTCCATATTTGCCCGATCATGGTTTTTTCCTGTCCCTTTTTTCAGAACCTTTCCAGATCATTTTTTTATTATATGTCTCTTATAAATAACACCTTGCTGGATTGTGATTTTGACCCCATCTAAGGGTCTTTTCTGGCATCTTAATCCCAGATGGCCGTGGGTGAACTTTCCTTAGTTTCCTTCTAGTTTTTTGATCAGTTGGTCACAGTGGCCACTGAGTCCTAGGCCAGCTGGGCTTGCCTTAACTCACTGTTTCATGAGTTTCCTCAAGACTTCTTTCCGAGAATGTCTTTGTGTGGTGAATTTTCTGGATCCTGTATGCTGAGAATTTCTTTATTTTTTTCTTTCGATTTAAATAGTAGCCTATTAAGCTGTTTGGAAATTCAAGGCTCATATTTCTTTTTCTATAGTGCTTTGTCTTGGGAGTTATTCCTCCATTGTCTTCTTGCACCCAGCATTAGTGTTGAGATGTCTGGTATCAGTGCTATTCTTCCTTTATGGAGGGATCTCCTTTTTCTTTCTGGAAGCTTTTAAGACTTTTCTTTTAGCCCGGCATGGTGATGCAAGCTTGTAATCCCAGTACTTGGGAGGCTGAGACAGGAATATTGCAGGTTCGCGGCTAGCCTCAGCAATTCAGTCAGGCCCTCTGCAACTTAGTGAGACCCTGTTTCAAAATAAAAGAATAAAATAAGGCTGAGGGTGTAGCTCAGAGGTAGAATGCCCTTGAGTTCAATCTCCAGTACTTGAAAAAGACTTTTCTTTTAATCCATAATACTCTTAAATGTCTTTATAAGCTGCTTTGTTGTGATTTTTTCCATAACTACCCTGTTTACCACTCTACATGCCATTTCAGTCTGAGATTCGAATATTTTTATATCTGGGAAATTTCTTCAAATATTTCTCCTCTTCCATTTTGTCTTTGCTCTCCTCCTACGATTTCTCTTATGTAGATGTTAATACTCCTGTTTTTAATTTTTCTCTCTTACCTACATTCTGTTTTCACCCATTCCCTATACCTTTTGGGAGAATTCTCAGTTTTTCAGCCTATTAATTCATTCTCTGCACTATATTATTCTTTTAATCCATTCCTTGAATGCTTTATTTCAAACTATTATGTTGTTCTCTGCCACACTTCCCATTGTGCCCTCCTGCCCCTTCCAGAACAGTACAATAAACAAAGCAGAACAGTCTCCTGCCTGTGCACCTACATACCTCCTGATGTCACTGTGTCCCTGCTGCAGGCAGGCTTTCCCTGCTGCTGACTGCCTTGCTCTTTGTGTGGCTGGAGATAGGGTGGGGCCCTGTGGGCAGGACCATTCAGGGGCCAGAGCTGGTTACTGCTGGCTCTCCACCCAACCTGTTCTCTTCAGGGTCAGATGGCAGCCCTTACTCACTGGTTACTAGTTTGATTCAGGCATTGAAAATGGGTGCTAGAATATAAAAATTAAAAAGATGCAGTGCACGTTCTCAAGGAGTTTTTACTTCAGTGTATCAGTGGGAAAGTAAGTACACATACTTATAATGACTTGTGATAAATTCTGGGGACACTGGGAAGAGTCCATTACCTCCTCTGGGAAGGGTGAAGGTTTCCTTGGTTGAGGGCAGTTTAGGTGGAGTCTTTTAGGATTAGAGGAGGGGAGCAAAGGAGCCTTTTGGGGGCGGATGAGCTTGTGGCTCAGTGGCAGGTGCAAGGAGACTCAGCTTGTCATGGCTTTTGCTGTCCCCTTCCATGTTAGGGAGCTTTGACAAGATGATAGAGGAAATGAGAAAGCAGGATATGGTGGGATATTTCAGATTTAAGAAAGGGCTTAGCATGAGCAAACTTGTTTTAGAAAGGTGTTTTTGTTTATTTGTTTGTTTTGTAGTACTGGGGATTGAACCCAGGGGCACTCTACTTCCAAGCTACACCCCCAGTGCTTTTTTTTTTTTTGAAACAGAGTCTCACTAAATTGCTGAGGCTGTCCTTGAACCTGCGATCTCCTTTCTCAACCTCCCAAGGGGAATGCAGTGACATGGTGCAAGGCGGGAGCCATCATGACCCATCAAGAGGCTGTTTTAGTACTGAACGTAAAGAAAGAAGTGGCCTGAAATAAGTCAGCAGCTGTGAGGGTAAAAAGAATTGGTTCCATCAATAGCCAGGCATGGTACACACGCCTGTAGCCCCAGTACTCGGGAGACTGAGACAGGAGGATCTTAGGTTCAAGGTCAGTCTCAGAAACGTAGCAAGGTTCTCAGCAATTTAGCAAGATGTTGTTTCCAAATAAAAAATAAAATAGGGCTGGGAGTGTAGCTCAGAAGTAGAATGCCCTGGGTTCAATCCCCAGTAAACACACACACACACACACACACACACACACACACACACACACACACCATCAGAATGTCACCTGAGGATTCTGCAGCTGAGCACACTGGTGACATTTGCCAGGAGAAGAGAGGAAGTGTGCTAAGAATGGTGCCAGTCTCTCTCAGGCATGCAATTCAGCATGTGTACTTTCAAAATATCTTCAGATAATCACTCGGAAACATAGCAAAGCAACAGCCTACCTTTTCTTTTTGTTTTAAAGAGAAGTTTGTTATCAGTTCTAAAATGCAAATAGCTCAGAAAACTGGGAGGTTTTCCCCCAAGTTTGTTAGAACCTCAGTTGTTTGTCTCAGTCGTGTGGACCGCCATGCATCTACATCAGAATCATTAATGTATGTAATGGGGAATAGCTGCTTCAGATTCCACGGGCAGTGGTCTGCAACATACAACCTACACATGCAATTTACCACTTTTTAAAATCTGATAGAAGCATGTTCTTTTTCTATTGCAACATTATTTTATAATAAGAACCATTATGACCTGGGTATGGTGGTGCACACTTGTAATCCCAGTACTTGGGAGGCTGAGACAGGAGGATTGCAGATTCAAAGCCAGCCTCAGCAACTTAGTGTGAGACTCTCAGCAACCTAGTGAGACCCTGTTTCCAAATAAGATATAAAATCGGGCTGGGGATATAGCTTGGAGGTAGAATGCCTCTGGGTTCAATCTCCAGTACCCCCCCTAAAAAAGAACCATTATGTAGCGATGGGAGGGGGAATAAAGTGTATGTGTATTATGTAGTACAAGCTCCACAATAGATTGCCAAGTACAGTTAAAAAACTGAGCATAGTATGCTTCCGTTTGAGATCTAAAACACAAATGAGGGGAAAGACACACAGCCCCCCACACACAGAGATGCACACACACATACTTTTAGCCTTAAGAAGGACAAAGATTCAGTATCAGTGATGACAACTGGGAGTCAGTAACCAGAGGAAGACTTGCTTCAGTGTGTGTGTGTGTGCACATGGAAGCGTGCATATGCACACACACACACACACACACACACACATTGTCTTGTTCAGATGTTTTACTGTATATGCTATTTTTTGTTGTTTACATTTTAAGTTACATAAGTAACTCTGAGACTATCCTTGGGAAAACTTAAAGATTCATTTGCATTCCAGCTCTATTAAACACATTAATTTTGTAATAATAAAGTTTAACATAATTATTTATATAGATAGTAGCCTTCTCTCACACCTTATGGTAATTTATTCCTGTCATTTGTCATTAGAACTGTGATGACATTAGAGGTTAGAGAATGAGTTTCAGAAACCCTTACACTTCTAAACATCGAATATGTAGTTCTGCTAAGATTGCAGAAGCAGGAAGCAGAGAAGAGCACAGCTAAAGATGCGAGCCAGTCAGCGCCAGTGGGGATTGATCCCTAGTATGCAGACAGAACGGTGAGAGCTGAAATTGGAAGCCTTGAGTGTAGTTTTCAAGCAGCAGAGCTGAAAGGAATAAATGTAGGGATGTTCGGAAAGATAGTATAGCAAGACAAAGGAACTGAGATAAGTATATTTTTAAGCAAAGAAAAAACAGGAGGCAGAAATAGAAAAGAAAGTTGGGACACCTCAGAGAAACAAAGAAACATAGAATAAGAAGTATCACAAATATAATGATGTTGTTTGTTGTTGGAGGTTTCATAACTTCTGCAATGTGGTAGATATAATGTTATGTTAAAAAAGATAAGCCTTAATACTTATGTTGGGACTAAAATATTGCTTGATCTGAGTGAGAAAAGCCCATTTGTCACTAATAAATTAGTATAGACTGAAATCAGAAAAAAATATTCAACTATTTGCTATACTTCACCAAATGTATATTTAAGTTATAATTGGTACTTGTACAAATACTTGCATTTTTAGTCCCACCAACAGTTTCTTTTATAGAGAAAACCAAGAAATTAAATACTTGAAATATATCATGATATTTAATGTTCGTGTTTTCTTTGATGATGTTTTATTTCTTAATATTATGGTAATCTTAGGTCCTGATTTGTAATGAGCACTAAATTAATAAAATTGTTGTCAGGAAAAAATGGTTGAGATTTAGTTATTCAGCTGGGTATTCACAAACATTCTTTATGTGCATATTCTTTAGATAAAAGCACAACCATTGGTGGAGGGCTATATGATAAAACAAAGTAAAATGTCAGTTTCTAGGTGGTGGGTAGAATTTACAAGTTTGGACATTTTCATAATAAATATTGGAAATAATCTCTAATGAAAAAGCTAATGTGAAATGAACATATTTTTGTGAGTATACTAAAATAATAATAAATTTAAGATTTTGTTCTCCATTACTTTGAAAAATCTGAAACTTTTTTTCTATTAGTGGAATACCAGTTTTAAAGGCAGTACTATTTGTTATAAGTAATTTGGTCTATTTTGGTGGAAATTGTTTTGTCTTTAAAAACAGTGTTATTATGAACATTAGCAAAAATAGATGAAAATATTATCAGGATTTATAAAACCCTTTTGAGGTAAACATAAATTGGAGTAGACAAGAGTTTAGCAACTATTTAGAACTTTTATTCTTCTATTTTAGGGAATCTGGAAACATCAAAGTTGGATTAGAACATCTGGTAAGTTCTAATTTTCTCTTGAACATTTGCATCATCTTTGATATCTGCATTCTAAATGAACACTTTTGAATGAGCTTTGAATACCTTGTATTGAGAAAGTCAACCATTTCCCAAAGGGTCAGCGTACTGTATTATGTGAAGGCACTTACATTTTCATTTATCTTATCATTTCAAGGGAATTATAATTTTTTTTAAATTACCTTTTTTTTGATGTTGAGATGAAATAAAATGAATGACAATCCCTGGATTGATGATTGCTTTAATTATAAGCAAAAATTGTTTGGTGTAGAATTTTTGGCATATCTTGATCTGACAAAAACAAGCTGGTGTTTTAAGGAAAACACAATCAAATATTGCATGCATAAATACGGTATGTTTTAGCAATTTAACAGCTTTGAAAAAAGTGCACAGCTTTGTTTTTCCTTGTGTCTTTGCCTTATGAATAATGCATTGGTTTAAACTACATTCAGTTTTAGAATATAAAATAATTGAGACACAAAATTTTTGGTTTAAGTAAACATTTTTAAAGAACAAGTGCAGTTCAAACTGATTTAACATTAAAATCTGTCCATTGATCAAAAATGGGAAAATCCATAATGTTAGAACAGGTATGAAATTCACCAAGCTCACTATATCAAATGTTCATTATAGCATTAAGTAGTTCATTTAAACAGAGCATTATAAAGTCATACTCTGGTTTCTGGTCAAATTCAAATGTTGAATAATTAATAGTAGAGATTCTTTTGTAAATCTAGCCTAAGTACTTCTTTAATGCAAGACTTCATTTGGATATCATACTATAGCTTTGTTAACTACTAATGTGCTTTTGTTCTGTTTTCACAAAAGCAAAACAGTAGCAAGAGGCAGCTTCATTCTGACTTACAGAAGTTTCAGAGTTGAAAGGGGTTTTTGGTTTCCCTTTTCATAACTAAAGGAAACTGAGGAATCCTAGACCTTGAAAACTGTTCCTAATTTTTTTTGTGTGTGTGGTACTGGGGATTGAACCCAGGGTATTCTACCTCTGAGCTACACCCCCAGCCCTATTTTATTTTTTTTATTTTGAAACTGGTCTCACTAAATTGCTGAGGCTGGCCGTAAACCTGTGATTCTCCTGTCTCAGCCTCCCAAGTACTGGAATTACAGGCATGTGCCACCATGCTTGTAATGTTATTTTTTAAAAGCAAGATATAATAACCTAGTTAGAAAATTTAAACTATGTATTTCTCAGGATTAAGAAATAAATAAATAGCATTGTTACTCTCTTCATTAAAAAATATTTCTTGAACCTCAGTTATTTGTCACTTCATGATGATACAAATCTTGAGGACATAAGGACATCAGAATAAAAATCCTAATATGAAACATCCCATTCTAGTGTCTAATGGTAGTTCATAAAATGGAAGAACAGCTACCATAATGCCAAAATGAGCTTTTATACTTTTCTTAAAAATTATTTATTAAAGACTTTATATTTATTTTGTTCATGTTTCTCAGCACATAATAATGAGTTTGAGTTCTTGAAGTATAAATTTCACATTTCTGTACTTCCTGGTAGGATCTCATTTTCAGTGACGGCTTCACATGCAATCTTACATAGCAGTAGTTTCTTAACTGTGTCTTAGGCTTCCAAGAAGGCACCCCAACTGGGTAGTTATCCAGACTCCTACTGCCTACTTTAGCCAGTGGTTCCACTTTTAGTTATTTTGTTGAGTAAACTTTTAAGCTTTTAAATAAGATTTCTAAAAATATTTAAAACCTTTAATAAATCATAGTGATTTATTAACATCAAGAGTAACTTATTCTTCTTTGTTCTAGACCCTATATTAGGTTTCCTTTTTATCTGAGTCATATACATGAAATATATTTCAAAGATAAGCATTTTGGGGACGAGAGAGCCAGGATTAGCATATGGTTAGGTAGTAGAATGCAGGAGATTTTAATGCATTTTATTTAAGTTGTTCAAAAGGCTTTGCAACTTGACATTGTAATTGACCCAGAGCTGCTGGGGTGGAGGGCAGGGGGGAAGTTTACCAAGTGCTGTGTGCATGTGTGTTCCTATCACCCAAGACTTTTGGGTTCTTTTGACATGAACTTTTCTTTTCTTCCTGTTTCCTCACACAAGGTATTCTAGGCTTATCCTATACTTTCCCTGTCCCACTCTTGTAAACAGCCATTTCCTCAAATGGGAAATGGTATTTGGAAATCAAGATCTGGACATGTAATGTGCTCATTGTTTCTGAGATTTCATTACCTCCAGGAACTCACAGTCCAAATTAGGTAGGTAGGTAGATAGATTAAAATATATTTTTAGAAAAACTAGAGTCACACTAATACCTTCAATTCCAATCCCACCACAGAATTCTTCCTTGTCATGTCCCATTTCATACTTGTATTTCTCTTGATTCAAAGTGAGAAGAACCCTGATTCCTAATACCAATCCGTTTACTCATCTGCTCAATTATATAAACATAAAATAGTTTGAAAATTGCTACAAGCACGCCTGTGAAAAACAGACCTGCTAAAAACAGTTCAAGATTTATTTGCAGTTCTTTCTCCATCAAGCGTAATTATTCTTTTAAAATGTTGTTCCCTTTGTTTTTGTTCGCATTCTGTTTAAGTGCCTTTGTCCCACCTTGTTGATTTAATGATATGTTTGAATATGTATGATGTTAACAGGCATCCAGAAGTCAAAGTCATACATAGTGGCATTTTCACCATTGACAGAGGTGTGCCACTCTCTTCCTGTCTGACCTGTTTTCTACCCCCGTAGGTTGCCAATTTTATTGACTTCTAGTTTCTCCTTCCTGTGCTTTTAAAAATAAATTGTATACATGCATGTGCATCCATGTGTGTCTGTATGTCTGTATTTCTGTTTCCTCTTTCCTATGAAAAGTAGCATATTTCCTCTTTTTTTTTTTTGGTACTGGGGGTTGAACCCAGAGGCATTCTACTTCCAAGCTACACACCCCCAGCCCGATTTTATATTTTATTTGGAAACAGTATCTCATTAGGTTGCTGAGAGCCTCACTAAGTTGCCGAGGCTGGCTTTGAACCTGCAATCCTCCTGTTTCAGCCTCCCAAGTACTGGGATTACAAGCATGCGCCACCACCCCTGGCCTTAAAGTAGCGTATTGTGTATGCTTTTTCCCCCTTCGCAATAGATCCTAGATATCCCTGCATAATTATTATATGTATCATTATATATGCTGTGTCACTTTCTTTATTTTGCTGTCTCCTTTATTAAGGGTCTGAGATTGTACTTGCATGCCAGCCACACTTTCAGAGATGGTGGCAGGAGATATGAGATTCCTGGGTCAAGAGACAGTGCTGTGTTACTAACAGCACAGCAGGTAGTGTGTGTGTCACATTTGCGTAGATTCCACTTAGCCTTGCACCTCATGCAGTGGTCATATATGGTGTTAGTGGTCATATATGCACAGTTAGTGGTCATATATGGCAGCTCAGGAACTCCACGTTTAGTTCTTCTAAGAACTGTTATAAAACCTGCTCAAACTTTGCTTGAGAGACAGATATCTTTGTTGTCTTCGGCAAGTAACAAAACTGCCTTCTAGTCCAGGGAGGCCTCTGTGCCATCTTCTAAGACTGTAGGTGCCAAAGAAACACTATTGAAAAGATGATCCAGAGCAAACATTGATGTAAGATGTGTGGAACTGCTATTATTATTATTATTATTATTATTATTATCATTATTATTATTATTTTATTATTTTATTATTTTTACTGCAGAATTTCGGAAAGTTTGTATTTTTTAGTGCTTACCTTCTGCATCTTTTATGGTTATATTCTCCTTATTCCTACTTTGCCTTTTAGATGGCACTGACTCCCACCTGCTCACTGTTATTTACAGTCCTTACTCTGTTGTACTTTTTCTCCCATTTATACTGTGTTCTTGCTACTTTGTTAGAATGTATTTTCATATCCCATTTTGCTCTCCATGCTGGCACCTTGTTTTAGAATCAGTTCTAAAGCTAAATGTATTAAATGTTTGCCCTCAGTTTGTTGGCTGATATTTCCCCAGCTTTCTTTTGTTTGGATGAAACTCATCTTCTAGTATATTGCTTAGGGAAGGCTTCTGTCTGTAGTATTCCCTGAAATGATACCTTGTACACTCCAAGTTGTTTTTCTAGTGTTGCCATTTGAATGACAGCCAAGCTGGATATAAAATCCTTGACTTGCATTTTATTTCTTTGACTTTGGGGGTGGGGAGGGTACTGGGGAATGAACCCAGGGGCATTCTACCTCAGAGCTATACCCCTGGCCCCATTTTATTTTTATTTTGAAACAGGGTCTTACTAGGTTGATAAGAGTCTTACTACTTGCTGAGGCTGTCCTCAGAACTGTAATCCTACTGTCTCAGCCTCCCAAGTACTGACCTAAATTGTTTTTGAAGTTGAATGTTTCCAGGTACACAATGAGCTTTCTTATGAGTAGATTTGAGTTTTCTCATTTCCTGAAATAATTTTCTTGGAATTTACTATTAAATACTAACTGTTCCATTGTTTGTTTTCTTCAGAAAGAGAGAGAGACAGAGAGACAGAGAGAGAGAGAGACAGACCGCGCATGCATGTGCGCGTGACTGTGCTTATCTTTGCTTCCATTCTCAGTTGTTTTCCTCAATCTTTTTGTTAAATTTTCTTCCTTGCGCACATTGTCATTTATTCTTTATTTTTGAAATTTTTTCCTTCCATTTGTTTTTATTTTTTGGATTTCTAGTTTGAAGTTTTCCTTTCATTATTGTCCAAATGAGTCTAATGCTTTGTGGCTGTTTTCTGGGACAGAATTTTAAATCTATGGAAATGCTTCGATTTGCATTTTCTGTTTACTTCTTGTAGCAGCTTTGTATGGGGGCAATTTTATTTGATTTTGTTTTTCAACCTGAGACATTTTGTAGATATAGTTCCTAATTCAAGGATGCCCTCCTCTGTAGTGCCATGAAGTGCAGTGTCTTTAGTAGGTGGTAGTGGATGGGGAGGGAAGCAAGAGGCAGTCTTGCTCTCCTTAGGTTCTTGTTTCTTTTACTTTCAGAGCTTACTCTTGCCTGTTTTTCCTCCCAGGAGTTTTGCCTCCTGATGCTGCCACTGTGTCCCCACTCACTCTCAGGTCTCTCCTCTAGCTGGGCCTAGGGTGACACCAAGTTGTTGACCTGTGTTCAATATTTTGAACTTTTAGTGTTGTACTTTCTTTTTTCTAGGGACTTTTTTTTTTTTTTGCGGTACTGGAGATTGGACCCAGGGGCATTCTACCTCTGAGCTCCACCCCCAGCCCTATTTTTTATTCTTTATTTTGAAACAGGGTCTCACTGAGTTACAGAGGGCCTCACTAAGTAGCTGAGGCTGGCCACGAACCCGGATCCTCCAGTCTCAGCCTCCCCAAGTACTGGGATTACAAGCATGCGCCACCATGCCCAGCTAGGGACAATTTTAGTTTGTGCTTTTTGGTCATGTTTGTTAAGCTTACTATTAGGGGTAGAGAGGGGCCTGTGGAAATTTCAGCTCAGAGAGAAAGAAAAATTCATGGAAGCTACTTTTTTTTGTTTTATTTTTAAATGTGGTGCTGGCGATGGAATCCAAGGCCTTGGCCTCCCACTGAGCTCCTCCCCCAGCCTCTGGAAACCTCTTTTGAGCAGACCTTGAATCCTAGGGAGCCATCCTGCAGGAGTCCTGCAGAAAGCATGTGCTTGAATAATAAACGACCTCTCAAGGAGCTCAGGGCCCATTCTTTATTTAAAGATTTAGAGAAAGTGAGTAGGAGTACTTTTAATGTTTAGTTCGATTTTGTAATGAACTTAAGAAAGTAAAATTTTTTGTTTGATGCAAAATCATATACATATGAAAGGCCTTCTGACAATGAACCTGTGTTTTATCTTTTCACAGGAAAGATTGAAGGAGTGGAGAGGTGGGTGGTTATTTGGCCAAGGTGTTGCTCCTGCTAGTTTTAAAATTAATGGTGTTCTGAAGTTGTAGAAATTTGACTCTTCTTGTTACATTAAGAGTTTTTTTTTTTTACCAGTTTACATTTTGAAATTCTGGATAATGTACTGAATAGTATCCTTATTGAACTACTGAATGGAAATTAAAATGCTCACTTTCTAGAGAGTTTTTAGTGTAGTCAAGTATGATTGGTGCCATTAACATGTGTTTTTATTGTTATGAAAGTGTGCAGGAGATTAAGCTATACCTTTTATTACAACACAACTGCCACTGTTTTATAGACTAACTGCATAAAGGGTTGTGAACAGAAAATGCTAGCTTGAAAGCTATGAAAAATTGTCACCTTTTAAGGAAAAGTGATATTATGGGTTGTTTCTGGCTTGAAAGAAGTACTGCTATGCTATACCCCCTGTGGCAGGAAGGGACTTGCTGGGATCCTTGTGACCTTCCTGCAGCTTCTCTGGTTCTTTTTTTCTGAAAAGTCAAGTGAATGAGGTGGTTTGGAGTGGGGGACAGGGTATCCTAGGTCAGTGCTTCCCATCCTTACTGTGCATCTCAGATACCTGGCATGCCTATTTAAGTGTGGAGTTTGATTCTCTGGGTCTGGAGGAGGACATAAGAGCATACATTCCAACAAACTCACAAGCGATGCTTCCACCAGGAAAAAGCATCCATTAGAAGTCACTGACGGGAAAGGCATGTGCCCAGGGAAGAAGACCTCTGAATCTGGTGAAAAATTGGAGGCTGCCTTCAAGTTTACTGAGCGAGTTTCCACAACTTATGAATGGCTGGTGGGGTCCACCAGCCTAGGGTAAGGGATATTCCACAGATTTATAGAGGGACAAAAAACTCATCATCTTGTTCAGTGATGGTAACAGAGGGACATTCTTCCCCTCTATTTGGGGTTCAGATGTTAAGCTGTATTTCTCAGGACTGGAGCTGCACAACCTTAGGTGGACAGTTAAATAAGTGATAATAAATCTTTTCATAAAAATGATCACAAGTGCTTACAGCTTTAAGTGGGATTTGCTTTCTATTAATGACTGAATAGCAAAAGAACTCTGGAGCCATACCTGTGGTTTTGTCTCCCCACAGAGATCTCCTGTGTGTTTCTTATATTGGGTAACATTTTAGAGTGATGACCTGCTTGTCCTTGTGGTCAGGCAGCACAGGCTGACCATTCTAAGTGTTGAAAAGCAACCGTCATTAATAGCTTGTTTAGCCCATCAGTGGTTTGTAAGAATAGTGTTGCTGCTTGCCAGAAATGTAGGCAGGCCCATTGCTCTTACACATGCATCAATACTGCTGTCAGGTTCTAATAAAAGCCCTTCCCTCGAATTTAGGTTATTTTACATAGAGCTTACAAATCAAACTGCTGTGTTTCAGTTTACAGCCTTGTTAACATAATCATAATTACAGTTAATGTATTATAATGTGTTTTGAGGATTCAGTTAACATATAACATGAACAAGCATATGCAAAAAATGAGGGATTGTGAACCCCTAAACTCTCTTGTCTTGTTTGTTGTATTTTTAATATCTCACTTGTAGTTTTGTATTTCCCCGCTGTTTTCTGAAAAAAAAATATTTTCGACAGTTGTCCAAATGAGTTTGAGAATATAGTTATCTCACAATGGACGGGTACTACCCATACTCTACACATTTTATAAACCCTGTTTTGAAACATTTATTATCTCATATCACTACTTACGGTCTTCAGCAGAGTACATCTCCTTCCTCCCGCTGTTTTGTTTTTCTCACCTAAGCCAATACGCAATACGTACTGGAGGTTCAGGGTAAAGTGCATGTTGAGACTCATCAGACTGAGATCATGAAATGAAGCAGCATGAACTTTTCTTCTTTCCAGAAGACCAAATCCATAAATCGCTTTCTTTCCTTTAACAGACACGTGTGTCCTACGAATGTGTGCAGATCACAGTGCCTTTAATGTGTGTGAGGGGTAGTGTTGTGTTGCTGCGTGGCGTCTTAGGCAGTGTGGAGGTCTTCAGTCGGGACCAGCACCTATTCTAGCAGAAACTGTGTGTCCCTGTCGGTGATCCATTCCTCCGATATGTTTTGATCAGATTCAAGTTTGTTAGGAATTTCTTCTGTAATGTAAGATTAATAACTATTACCCAGTCATCCAAATAGCACAGACTTGGGCCCTCTCTCTGCCTTCCCCCAGTCCCTCTCTCTCCCTTTCAAACAAAGATTTGTTGTATTTTTAAGACACAGTGGTCTTATGAAGAAACAGTGTCAAGCTAGTGTTAAAAACAAAAGGCAAGATGTCATGTGCTTTTCATGATATTACTAGTAATATGGTTTTATGTTTAATATAAATGTCACTTTTCTGATTTTTATTCACATGTGCTTATTAAAGCTTTTTAAAGTGAAACTAAATAGTGTAAACCTCCACTTCCCATTACTCACGGGTCTAAAGATCAGATCTTCTTTAAGCTGCTATAGTACCTGAACATAGTGGGGTGTTTTTGGTTGTTGTTTTGCATTATGGTTCCAGGCACTGTAGGTTCTGCTTCATTGCAGGGAATCCAAGAGATACCTGTAGTTGCAGGAAGATCCACCTTCTGGAGCTGTAGAGAGAGGACTAGCAGGGGACGTGGTTTCTGTCTCTCCCACCAAAGCACTAGGACTGGGGATGCGAGCACCTGTGCCGTGATGGTGTCTGAGCACACTCATTGCCCTTTGCACACAGTCATAGCATTGTGTTTAACTTGAACACACACAGGTTGTTGACATTAGGAAGAGCCCAGCAAAAGGACTCAGAGGAGTGTGATTTTACTGTGTGACCTCCAGCCAGGCACACCACTGTGGGCTCACTATTCATTTTCCCCTTGTCCCTAGGATTGTTAAAATACTGTTTGAAAATTTATCGGGCATACGACTTTCTACAAGCATATCGTTATTGCTGTAGAGAAAGAAATTTTAACTGTTTCACTTATGTAAGTAACTTCAGATTGCTAAAAACAGTGTCTTAAGTCCATTGTACTCACTGTGAGCTGTGAGTACACTGCTAATATTCTCTCCCTTTTTAAACCTCATTATATACTTTTAAATATTATAAGTTAATATGTGTTCATTGTAATGGATAGAAAACAGATATATAAATAAAAAACAAACGAGTATTCTACCTGCCATCAATCTGGTGTTCAGCATCCTTCCTCTCACACCCTTCTCTGTTTGCAGACATACATATGCATATATGAATTAACATCTTATTTATTTATAAAAATAGAATCATACTATATATGACATTTTACAGCTTTCACTTTTTGTTTAGTGCTAGATGTATTGTACATATACACATGATTCTGTTTTTTTCTGGGATTTTATCAAAATATCGGAAGCTAACACTATTGCCATTTTATTTAAAGCATTCATAGGGGAAGTTTGAGAACCATAACATTTATATTGTAAAGAATAAGCACAAATTTAGTTTTATTTCCACTTTTGCTTACCTTGATTACAGTATGCAAGAGAACAGGCTTATGAAACTCACAGTGATCAATACAGGAAGGAATGAGTTAACTTTATGAAAGAAAATCCTATTTGTAAAAACAAATAAGTAGAGATGATTAGATTAGAAAAGGAGCATGTGACATCTTTAAATATTTTCCAGTTTTATTATACACTAGCATTTCCAAATGTGAAATTCTAACCACCTCTCTAATATTTAATACAGTTTTTAATTTTGTTATTCACCATTTCAAATAATATAATTTATCTCCTTGCTTATTCTACCTTTTAACTAAATATCCAACTTTGTATTTGCTTCTTTTAACTTAATATTTATCACCTACTTTTGCATATATTGAATATTTATTGAATTATTTGGAAATCAAGAGACAAGTCAGTTGATACATTGTTTCACAAAGCTATGTTGTTATCTTCTTTTTAAAAGGGCAAAAGATTCTGTTTATTTTAAAGTTCTTTGTGTGCAGTGGAATGAATGCTGAAATCCAGATGCTGAAAGCTTGAGCTTCCAGTGTAATCATTAGTGACTTCTCTTCTCCAATCTGGATAGTTACAGGTGTTTAGTTTCGTTTTACTGAGTGCATACGAATGGTATTGCTGAAGTGTTTTTATTAGGAAAATTTCCAGAGTGCTGGAAAAGCACTGGGTTAGGCTTGAGTGAACTGGTTGTGAGCCCCGGCTCCTTTACCTTTAGAGGATTCATTTTGTTCCTATGTAAAGTACGGGATAGGAACTAGGTGATTTTCAAGACTCGTTTTAGCCTAAAATGTATGATTCTATAAGAGAAAAATCTTATATGCTTAGCATATGTCTTATATCCTTAAGTACTTAACTTGACATGTTTTAGAATATATTTAGCTATAAATTGCTGCACTAGAGGGTCATAAACAATCTTTATATATAAAAATAAATATAGATAAACATTTTCAAAAAAATTTTGGGTGTGGGGCCATATTAATATTTTCACTTATTCTAATTATTTTTTAATATTTATACTAAGATGAATATAGTTTTAGCTCAGGAAATTAAAATTTAAGGGCACTAGTAGTATAAAAAACATTCAAGGGGACAGTTGCAGAGAAACTCTTTTCAGTAATGCAATTTTATTTTTGCCTTCTTAGTTTTAATCTTGAAAGAGGGGATAGTTTAAAATATAGAGACTTTATTTTGCTTATTTATTTTAATCTCCAAATTTCTAATTATGAAATAATAAACATAAAAAACTAATTTAACAAATCTCTATATACCTACCAAACAGATTTAACAGATGTTCTACTTTTTTTAGTGGGATCTTTTAATAACAGTATTAAATAAGTGTTTCAATTAAAATATAGCTTTACAGTTTCAATGTGAGTAAATATTTGGGCTGGAATTTCTGAGAACTGCACCATTTTTAGGCTCCAGCTGAAATGCCTTGCATTTTACTCTGTAGTTCATGATGATAATCTCCGTCCCATTATTTAGCTCCTCTATTGTTTTGTTGATATGTAAAAGAAACTGGTACATGCATAGATTTTTAACTGATGTACACAGATTACCTGAATGATCAGATGCTGAACAGTAAGTAAAATCGTAAAAAATAAAGTCTGTTATTTTCTCTGGCATCATCATAAAGAAATTGTACTTGTAGATGTTGTTTCCAATTGCACCAGTGGTTTGACGCAATTTCAGTAATTTGATCGTAGCTGATGAAAAGCTGACAAGATTTCCACAGTGCCCCATTAGATGAAAGCAGCATGAAACCACAGGTTAATCTGCAAACAGATTTTCATGCTTATTACTCTAATGATTCCATCATATTTGATGTAGCGGGCTGCAAGGCGTCTCTCGGCAGCAACAGTGTGCTGCATTTTGATCTCTCTACTCATTAAATGATGTAGTAATTTGACTGACCTCTGACCAGGTGCATATCTGTTCATAATTGCATGTCATTCTGATGGGGAAATTACTTGAGAGAAACCAAAGTATTCATCCTGCTTTCTGAGTCAAAAAACTAACAAAAGAAATATTGCATTAATTTTCAAATGATGATATTACATTTAGTGCCTAGGCCCCATATATCAAAATCTGAAAACTACTCAGTTACTATATGCGCTTAATCTTAATGGTATCTGTGGATGTCAAGGGCATGGAGGAAATTAAATCGGAAAGTGCAGATAGACCTAAGAAGACATTATCTCTTGATGATTGCAGTTTTGATAGGTATTTCAGTGAATTTCATTTTCGCAGAATGGTGGAAGATGAGTTAGCCACCAGATTTTCTCATTTTTCTTCTACATGATTTATGTGAGTTGAGTATAAAACTTTTTATGGGAGTGCAGTTACCGAAGATGAGAGGTAAATTAATGCACTGGGTTTCCATCTCAGCTTCATGCACGATTGTCAGAGCTGTACATACGTAATGGTCCCCATCATTATTCAGGGTTGTTTACATTCAAAATATGTAATGAAATCTGTTCAGAATAATGAGGGAAATAAAAGTTTAGAAAATTGTAAAGGTCATGAAGTTTGAGAAATGATGCAATGCTCCCAAAATAACATTTAGGCAATATAAATTACATTATTATGCACCAACTCTGCCTTATAGAGACATGAAGATAAAGTGCTTTCGACTAGTAAAATGCTGTTAGAGGCTCTCTGAAGTATGAGAATGTGTAAAATGTTTCTGATTTCATATTCTGTTTTTGTGCATATTGTGAAAAAATATATTTAAGGCATTTTATGTGCTATCTGCCTTTATAAACCCCCAAGTTTTAAACATATTTTCAAGTGCTAAAAATTAAATTAATAACCAGTTCATTATAAAACTAATTTTTATAATTATCGGTCTGATTTTCTATTTTGTCAAACTACAATAAATGTAATTCTAGTATGAAGTATTTTTAAAACATTTAATTAATATTTTTATATGGAATTTTAGTGATGGAAATGACAGAAGACCAACTGGAGTTCAGCATAAATTTATTTAAATATATGCAGTATTTAATATATTCTATTTGTGCTCTCATAAATGGATTACAAATATATTCCCAGATTTTTTACTAATACCGCCTTATAAATAATTACATGATGTACCCTCTTCCCATTAAAGTTTTCAGTAATGCACAATTTTATATATTGTCAAAAATGCTTATCAGAATCATTATCTGAATATGTGATATACAAAGAGAACTTTAATCTAAAGCATTAATGTAATCTTTCTCCTACCAGATTCTGTAAGTGACCTCTCGGGCTTTATTCACTCACTGGTTCTGTTGTGTCATTTGTAGCCAGGTTACTATTAGGTTCATTTAGAATATGCCTTTGGTAGAGATGTTAGAATTCCATTTAAAATAAGTGATTCTAGAGCATTTCAAAATATTCACCCAATAGATTAAAAAAAAATAGTGCATACTGATAGTAACCTGTGTGCTGAAAGGTGAGATAATCTAAGGGACACAAAAATGGATCTATCCTCAAGGAATTTGTCATCTCACAGAGCAGTTAAGATATAGTCCTAGTAACTTACGAATACCTTATAAGACGAAAGCACCTCATTCTTCCTGAGAAAATTATGGAATACTTTCTATAGTTAGTAAAATGACTAGTCATTTTGCCTATAACCTCTGTCTTTTCTTGGCCATCTCGAGGCCCTTGGAGGGAGAATCCTTAGAGATGAGTTTCATTCAGCTTTTTGAGAAGGCTGTTCTATGCCTTAGCAAAATAAATATTTTAAATGTAGTAAGCAAAATTTAACCATAAAACTTTTAAACCACAGTAAACCTAGCTTTGATTTCTTTGAGGTTTTTTTTTTTTTGGTACTGGGGATTGAGCCCAGGGGCATTCTACCTCTAAGCTTCACCCCCAGTCCTATTTTTCATTCTTTTATTTTGAAACAGGGTCTCAATAAGTTGAGGAGGATCTCAGGGTCTTACTAAGTTGTTGAGGCTGGCCTCAAACCTGCAATGCTCCTGTCTCAGCCGCTCAAGTACTGGGATTACAAGCGTGTGCCACCATGCCCAGCCAGGTTTGATTTCTTTAATTGGTTTACTTAAAAATTACTTTTGTTATTTGGTTTTCCCAAGAATGGATAAAAATGTTATGTTTTAAGGGATTTGTAATTAAGTACTGACTATAAATAATAAATGTAAGTTTGTTAGCTGTATCTCCATAATCATATATTGTTATTCTAAAGTTAGATGAAATATATCCTGAGAGTTTGATAAATTTAGAGAAGCAACTTTAAAACATATGTGTTAAAAAAACACCAATTAATCATTGTTTGATGAAGACCCAGTTTTCATTTAAATGTTGTTATATAAACATTACATATATAGCCTGGTAAGGTGGCACGTGCCTGTAATCCCAGTATTTGGGAGGCTGAGACATGAGGGTCCCAGATTTGAGACCAGCCTCAGCACCTAGCGAGACTTTCAGCCACCTAGCGAGACCCTGTTTCAAAACAAAAGGTAAAATAGGGCTGGGGGTGTAGCTCCTAGGTAGAACATCCCTGTGTTCAATCCCTAGTACCAAAAAACAAAATAAACATATATAAAGTAACATAGTTAAAAATTTTGAGGTCTTGCAGGTCCTGGTGGCACACACTTGTAATCCACGTAGGCTGAGACCAAAGCATCGCAGATTTCAGACCAGCCTCAGCAACTTAGGAGACGCTGTTTCAAAATAAAAAATAGGACTGGGGGTGTAGCTCAGAGGTAGAATGTCCCTGGGTTCAATCCCAGTAACACACACGCGCGCACACACACACACACACACACACACACACACACACACACACATTATGAAGTCTCTTAAAAGATATCTACTGAAATGTCTAATAAGTTGTTATCACAGATCATGGTGTTCATTTTATATGGTGAAGTTTACTCTGAATTTTCTCCTAAGATGTATTTTTAATGCTATTCCAATATTATTTATTCCTTCCTTCCTTCATTCACCAATCTACCTTTGCTATGATTTATAAAATGTTTTTACTAACCTACTTCCCTAGTTTTTCAGTTTCTGTATGATATATATTTCTAGAAGGAATTCTACAATAATAAAACAAGCTCTTATTAAAATGCAAATATAGCTGGGCATGGTGGCACATGCCTGTAATCCCAGTACTTGGGAGGCTGAGACAGGAGAATCGCAGGTTTGCGGCCAGCCTCAGCTACTTAGTGAGGCCCTCTGCAACTTAGTGAGACCCTGTTTCCAAATAAAGAATATAAAATAGGGCTGGGGGTGTAGCTCAGAAATAGAATGCCCCTGGGTTCAATCCCCAGTACCACACACACACACACAAAAAATGCAAATGTTTGCCTTTATCAGAATCATTGGTAGTTTTTTTTATTTAGAGTTAGTAACCAGCAAAACTCTAGAATTATTGGAAGACTAGGGTTTGATCCAGGTCAGAACATATACATTTTACTAAGGTAGGTAACCTAGTAAAAGTGTCTCAACTCTATTTCTAGTTGTGGCAGTGTGGACTATTTTCACTTACTGTTTTCATATTAAGTTTATCTAGCTTCACAACTCTGCCTAATACCACATGTCTTCTGATGTTTGGGAGTTTGTTATTAGGGACCTCTTTTTATGTGATATTTTTGTTTTTGAAAAACAACAACTTAAATTTTGACATGACTACTACCTATTTCTTTTCAAAGACTAGCTTAAATTCTGTCTCCTCTATAGAGATTTCCTTGTATTTCCAGTCAAAATTAATTTTTTCCTATGCTGAACTTCTGTACCAATTTAAAATACTCCTCTAGTGGTATTACTACTTACAAATATTTTGTTGTTGTTATTATATGCGTATCTTACCCACCATATTAAACTATAAATTATTTAAGGTTAAATCCATTTTTATATTTTTTTCTGTAATACTTTAATGCTTGGCAGGTGTGCTGTACAAATTATATGCTGAATTTTCTGAAAGTCTGTTAGGTGAATATTTTAAAAGCTCAAGAACAGGTCATTCCTTTTCCTCCCTTCCTTCCTTCCTCCCTCCTTCCCTCCTGTCCTTCCTCTTTCTTTCTTTTTTGTGTAAAGGTATTAGGGATTTAACCCTGGAACTGTGACCTCTGAGCTACACCCCCAGCCCATTTTATTTTTTTATTCTGAGACAGGGTTTTGCTAAGTTGCTGAGGGTCTCACCCAGTTGCTGAGCCTGGCCTCAAACCTGTGATCCTGCCAGGCGTGGTGGCACACGCTTGTAATCCCAGTACTTGGGAGGCTAAGACCAGAGGATCCGGGTTCGCGGCCAGCCTCAGCTACTTAGTGAGGCCCTCTGCAATTTAGTGAAACCCGGTTTCAAAATAAAGTATAAAAAATAGGGCCGGGGGTGTAGCTCGGAGGTAAAACGCCTCTGGGTTAAATCCCCGGTATCCCCCCCAAAAAAAAAACCTGTGATCCTGCTGTCTCAGCCTGCCAACTATTTGGATTACAGGCATGTGCCACTGCACCTGGCTCAGTTTATTCTTTAAATGTATATTCTTACTAGAAGTGTAATCTAATTTTTAAATCCCGATTTTTTATTTTTAGGCTTTTAAAACCTTTTTATTGAGTTTATTCATTTTTCCCCTTGGAATTCAGTTAGTGTTTTCCCTTGACATTCCAAAAAAACTGACATGGAGGAAATTATTGGAGAACCTAGGTATACATCCTGGACCTTAGCCCTCCACAACTCTGCTCACCCTCTGTACACGTACTGTAAGGGTACAAAGTTTCATTTTTGCAGGCTGAATAAATCCTGAAGATCTAATATGCACCATGGTGTCTGTAGTAAATAGCCCTCTATTATATACCTGAAGATTGCTAAGAGAGTACATCTTAAATTTTCTGCCACACATACACACACGCGCGTGCGCACACACACACACACACAATAAATATGTAACATGACAGATGTGTTAATTAGTTTGATTTTAGTAATTATTTCATAATGTATCCATATATCAAATCATCACATTGTACACCTTAAAGATACACAATTTTTGGTCAGTTATACCTCAGTAAAGCTGGGGAAAAATAAAAATGTGAGCATGGAGAAAAGTTTTGCTTGTGAGATAAACTTCATAGCATTGACCAACCATTATATTTTAAGATAGGCTTGAAGGATAAAAAAAAGATTAATCAATGTGAGAAAATTATATTCATGAAAAAGAGAGAAGCATAGAATCCCTGGCAAGACTCAGAAGTAAGGGACGAATGTCTTGCCATTATAAAGAGTGTCTTTTAGTGGTTGTCTCTGGTGGGCAAAGCTGCCATGACCGGAGAGCTCCTGGCACAGGGAGGGGGAGCTTCCAAGCTGAGCCCCTCCTGCCCCTGTCCCCCCAATCCCCTGCCCAGGTGACACACTTGTAATCCCAGTACTTGTAATCCCAGTACTTGCACACTTGTAATCCCAGTACTTGGGAGACCGAGACAAGATGATCGAGGGTTCCAGGACAGCTTCAGCAACTTAGTGAGGCCCTCCACAACTTAGTGAGACCCTGTTTCAAAATAAAAGAATAAAATAGGGCTGGGGGTGTAGCTCAGAGGTAGAATGCCCCTGGGTTCCATCCCCAGTACCACACACACACACACAAAAAAAAAAATTTTTTTTTTTGCTTATCACATTATTATCTAATTATTGGAAGCCAGGAAATATCTTATTCCATTGTATATTTCTAGTGTCTGATGATAATAGACACTCAGATGTTTTTAGGTAAATAAATAAATGGTCTACCTTAAATTGGGCTCCCATGTTCTATAACTACTAAGTATAAATTTTTTACTATTCACTGTGTTTTAGTGTATGTCCCCATTATGAAAAACCCAGATGCTCTGAGTGAGCAGGTATTTGTTCTTAATATTTTGTGCCTGTAATGAGACCTTCATGAGCTCTTTGCTACCTAGTGGGAACAGTGCCATCTATTGGCTGTTATCCAGATTGTATCCAGGATTGTGCCTAGAGCATTAATGAAACATTTTTAGGAAGGCACACCCATAACAAATTTTATCACAAATTTGCACAAATAAAAAACTATCATATGCATGGCATAAACAAATGAAGCCTCCCAGCAAAGGAGAGCAATGCTGTGTCCTGACACAGTCACAGAAAATGTATGTCATCAGCCTATTCCTAAAGAATTTAAGGTGACCATTACTGTTTTGTAGAAAAGAAATCTAAGCCAAAATAAAAATGAACTTCTACTTCTAGCCTATATTTATTTATTTTATATATTTTTGTGGTACTGGGGATTGAACCCAGGAGCATGCTACCTCTGAGCTACATTCCCAGCCCTTTTTATTTTTTTTTAATTTTTTGTTTTGAAACAGGGTCTCACTAGGTTGATGAGAGTCTCACTACTTGCTGAGGCTGTCCTTGAACCTGTGATCCTCCTGTCTCTAATTGATACTTTGTGACTTGTGTAACATTTTGTTTCCCAATACTTTAAAGTCTCATGAAACCATAAAAGTATGAGGGGGAAAAAATCCCAAATCTCCAAACTAAACATATGGAAACCCATGGCCAGTATTAAAGGTGGTCCTTCTGTGTTTTCAGAGTAACTTGTGCTGGGTTACTGAAAAGCAATTTTTATTTATTATTTTTAACTTCATTCACTGATAATTTTTCTTCTGTAGCAATGTTTTTACATGTTAGGTGAAACTATGAATTTAGAGTTAAATTTAATCAGTAGAAATAAAACCACACTGGATTTGGCTGCTGTTGAGCAGGTGTCTGACTAGTAGCTGCCAAGCCATGGCCATGGAAGGTAGTGGGCAGACTGTTTTGTAGACAAAGACTTCAGATGAGGGAAGGCCATCAAAATATTAGCAAGCCTTGCTACATTTCCAAATTGCCACTGCCTAATGAGTTTCAGAAACGCATGTTTTCCACTGTGGTTAAAACAAACATAATTTAAGACACACAGAATAGTAGGTTTGGGGGCATTTTTTCTTTCTTTTTTTACTTTTTTATTTTAGTCATATATATGGGCTTGTTTTAAGGAGGAAAAATTCGTGTTACCCTCTCATTCCTGTGGTTCCAACTCATCATTTGGTATCATTTGCTTTTAACCTGAAAGACTTATTTCAGTATTTCTTGTTAGTGCAGGTTTTGTTTATCTGTGAATGTTTTTAGATTGTCTTTTTTATGGATATAGAATTGTTAGTTTCCCCTCAGTATTTTAAATATGCCATCCCTGCATTACTTCTGATGAATTATAAACCACTAATCTTGTCTTCACTGTTAGTGGTTGGCTAACTTGAGTGTGTCGCCTTTTCCTTTGCCTGGTACCTTTGGCCACCAGGAGTCGGATAGTGAGTCACATGACTACCGTTCCTTCTGCATGTGTCCTCTTGGAGTTCATTGAGCTTCTGTGATATGTAAGTTAAAGTTTTCACCAAATTTCATGTTTTGGGTCATTCTTCAAGTATTTTTTCTGCCCCTTCTTCTCACTTGCCCTCTCTTTATCCTGCTAGGATTTCAAGTACATATATAATAGGATCTTTGGTAGAGTTCCACAGATCTCTACGATTCTGATCTTTTTGCTCCAGTACATTTCCTCTTTGTCTTTTGGTCTGGATAATTTTTATCTGTTTTTGTAGACCCAGATTCTTTCTTCTAACATTTCAGTTATGTTAATTAGCCCACCTAGTAACTTTAGTTTTGATTTTAGTTAGTGTACTTGTCAGCTGTAGAATTTCCATTTGGTTCTTCATAGTTTGAAAGCTCTCTGTTGAGATTCCATATTTGTTCCATTAGTCTTAGCTTATCTTCCTTTAATTCTTTGAACATATTAATAACTTCTTTGAACTCTTTGGTAAATCAGACATCTGGGTCAATTTGGAGTTCATTTCTGTTAACCACTTTTTTTCCTTCAGTATGGGTTCATATTTCCTTCCTTTTTTCCTAATTTCTAGTAAGTTCTGGCTGGAATTGGACTTATGGATAATAATGTTGCTGTGACTCTAGATTATATTTTGTAATTTTGAGGACAACTATCTTTTCTAGGCTCGAACTGTGAAAGCTGCTGCCTCTGAGGTCTTCACTGCTGAAGTCTCAGCTTAGTTTTTGTGTGGTTGATGCTGTCTGCTTTTTTAACATGACCCCTTGGAGGTCTCCTCTGTGCCTGTACTCTTTAGTGATCAGTCAGTAACTTGGGCAGAGGACATGGTCCAATACCTGAGGGCAGGAGAGCGTTACACTGAGCCCAGGATGTGTGTGGGTGAGGAATACATTCAAATATGGAGCAGATACACAAATCTTCAGGCTTTCCATTTTCTCTGGTTCTCTTAGATCTTCTACACACATGTAATAGTATATGGTCATGAGTGTGTGGAGAGTTTGTAGTGTGTGTGTGTGTGTGTGTGTGTGTGTGTGTGTGTGTGTGTGTTTGTGTGTGTGCGTGCTATTGGGGATTGAACTAAGGGGTGTTCTAACCCTGAACTACAGCCCCAGCCCTTTTTAAAATTTTTTGGTTGTTTTCGAAACAGGATCTCACTAGGTTGCTAAGGTTCTTGCTAAGTTGCTAAGGCTGGCCATGATCCTTCTGTCTCAGTCTCCCAGGTATTGGGATTATACGGGTGCACTACCAAGCCTGATGAGTTTATAATCTCAATCCTCTCTGGCTGTCTCACTTCCAGAAACTTCCCATTGAGTGTCTACTTGTTCCTCCACTGCCCTTGAACCAAATCTGTCATCTTTGTGGTAGAGCTGGAAGTTTTTGCCATTCAGGCTGTGGGGCAAGAAAATGTCCCCAAGCAAGAATATCAAAACTCCATTCCTATTCAGTGAAGCAGCAATTTGCCTCAGTACACACTTCTTAGGTTGTTGTCTGCCTTTGATTATGTCCCGGTACTCTGAAAAGATTGTTTTTAAGTCATTTTATCCAGATTTATGTTTTCTATGGGGAGTGGTTCTCTCAATCTTCTTTGATTGTGATCACCAGAAGTAAGAACACACCATGGTTAACTTTTGGGATAGTTTCTTTACGTCTCTGTTCAGTGCATACATATTGTCTGTATTTCACATAAATGAAATCAACAGTATGATCTAAGTATCCTGTACTTTCACTTAGCATTTCGATATGAGTAATTTTCTATGTCAGTAAATACAAATGACTAATAAATATATGAAAAATGAGCCGGGCATGGTGGTGCACGCTTGTAATCCCAGTACTTTGGGAGGCGGAGACCGGAGGATCCGGGTTCGTGGCCAGCCTCAGTTCTCTCCCTGTCTCTCTCTCTCTCTCTCTCTCTCTCCTTAGTGAGGCCCTCCGCAACTTCGTGAGACCCGGTTTCAAAATAAAGTATAAAAAATAGGGCAGGGGGCATAG
>PVJS01003717.1:0-73740 GCA_004027185.1 Glis glis | reverse complement strand
TCTCTCTCTCTCTCTCTCTCCCTGTCTCTCTCTTTCTCTCTCTCTCTCTCTCTCTCCCTGTCTCTCTCTCTCTCTCTACCTAGTGAGGCCTCCGCAACTTCGTGAGACCCAGTTTCAAAATAAAGTATAAAAAATAGGGCCGGGGGCGTAGCGTGGAGGTAGAACGCACCTGCGTTCAATCCCCGGTACTGCAAAAAAAAAAAAAATGTATTTTGTTTTTCTCAGAAATTTGTTACATTTTTTCATTGTGATAGTCACCAATTTGTTATTTTCACATTTTTCATAAAATTTCAGAAAATCACATCACTCCCAATAGCTTGTTAACTTTAGTTGCCAGTACAATGCATGAATATAGAAATCTTTTAAATAGAGGTATAAGCATCAGACTACTTCTTTATGATTTCTGGAGTAACCTACCTGAGCATGTAAGGACTGAGATGCAGTATGGTATGGTGGTAAAAACAAGACTACCTACATTCTACTACTATCCACCCTGACCACACACTAGCTGCAGGACTACTTCTCTATGTCTCATTTTCCTTATCTGTAAAGTAGGAATCCTCCTAGTACTTACCTCATAGATATCAATAAGGTTGAGAGCCAAGAACAATATCAGATATACAATATCATACAAGTGCTAGCTATCAGGACCACATCCCTTTTCTACAACTCTCAGAACCAGATGTGCTTTTAGAATTCAATATTTTTTTCTCAGGTCAATACATCTTTATTTTTCTAATATCATACTTATCTCTTCGGTCACAGTATTACAGGCAAAACTTGGCCTAAGAATAACTCCCTCTGAGAGTACATATGTACCCTTCTTTTTAGAAAGAATGAAACAGAAAGGTATGAAAGTTAAAAATTAAGAGGAAACCTAATTAGCCATAAACATACTAATTAACTAGAGATAAAATATCCCAAGGGACAGAACTTGAACTTTATTGCCCTTATTTTGTATGTGCTTTTATTGGTGCATTATAGTCTCACATCACAATGGACATCAATTTGACAGTAACATACATGCACACATCTTTTGGTGTCCCCCCAGTACAGAGTACTGAACTTGACATTGGTATATTCTCATATGTACACATGGTCAATGGTAGTAATTCCATTGATGAACTTCATTCTTCCCCATCCCCTTCCCCTTCCCTTAGACCACTTCTCTGGCTCCACTGAGGCTTCTCCACCATTGTACGAAGTCCCTTTTGTATTCCCACTACTCCCTAGCTTGTGCGTATTAGAGAAAACATATGACCCTTCTCCTTCTTTGATTAGCTGATCTCACTTAACATAATGTTCTCCAGGTCCTTCCATTTTCTTGTAAATGATATTATTTTGTTCTTCTTTATTGCTGAGTAGAATTCCATTGTATGTATTTCCCATAATTTTGTAATCCATTCATCTGTTGATTGACACCTAGGTTGGTTCCATAATTTGGCAATTGTTAATTGTGCCCATATAAACATGAATATGCATATATCACTATAATATTCTGATTTCAGTTCCTTTGGAAAGATATCCAGGAGTGGTAGAGCTGGATCATATAATGAATCCATTCCCAGTTTTCTGAGGAATCTCCACACTGATCTCCATAATGATTGAACTAGTTTGCACTTCCACCAACAGTGCAGGAGAGTTCCTTCTTCCTCACATCTTCGCCAACATTTACTGTTGTTTGACTCTTAATGCTTGCCATTCTGATTGGGGTTAGATGAAATCTCAGAGTAGTTTTGATTTGCATTTCCCTGATTGCTAATGATGTTGAACATTTTTTCATGTATCTATTGGCCATTTGTATCTCTTCTTTCATGAAGTGTCTATTCAATTCAGTTGCCCACTTCTTGATAGGGTTGTTTTTTTTAGTGTAAAGTCTTTTAAGTTCTCTGTATATCCTAGATATTAGTCCTCTGTCAGACGGATAGCTGGCGAAGATCTTCTCCCATTCCGTAGGCTTTCTCTTTAGACTCTTGATGGCACCTTGCACAAGAGTCAACTCAAGATGGATCAAAGACCTGGAAGTTAGACCAGAGACTGTGAAATTACTAGAAGAGGGCATAGGTTCAATACTCCATCATATAGGCACAGGTAGAAACTTCCTCAACAAGACCTCCAAAGTTCAGGAAACTAAAACAAGAATTAATAGGTGGGATAGCATTAAACTAAAAGAATTCAATATTTTTAAAAAGAAAATCTGATGTATGTATGATATATACAATGTAACACTATTCATGGAAACTGGGAGATCTGCTATAATAACAGAAAACCATTCTAGCAACTCACTAACTGGGAAAAATAAAGATCACAGTAGTTCTGTGTGTGCTCATGTCGGATTATATTGGTGAATGAGTCAAAAAGTATGAATTCCTGAGCATATCTATTGTAGAATTGTAGAATTATGGTTCTGTATTTTGTTGTTTATTGTAAGTTATTTTCCTTTGTTTCTGTTTTAGATGACTGGTCTTATTTTGGTTATTTTAAATTATCTTTGTAGATAAATAGTAGCATCAATGAATTTCATGTCAAGATAGTTAAGGTGCCTTACAAACTTCTATAAAAAAGGGTCTGATTGATAGGCGTGGTGGTGCACGCTTGTAATCCCAGTACTTTAGGAGGTGGAGACTGGAGGATCCGGGTTCGTGGCCAGTCTCAGCTCTCTCTCTCTCTCTCTCTCCCTGTCTCTCTCTCTCTCTCTACTTAGTGAGACTCCACAACTTCGTGAGACCCGGTTTCAAAATAAAGTATAAAAAATAGGACCGGGGGTGTAGCACGGAGGTAGAATGCCCCTGGGTTCAATCCCCGGTACCGCAAAAAAAAAAAAATAAAAAGGGTCTGATGAAGTTAAGAACCACTAATGGATGGCCTTTTTTAATTGAGAGGGGTGTTGATATATATTTTTTCATTGAATGTTCACCAAAACCCTATAATTCTTTACTCTATAAAGAAGAAAACCAAATGTAAGTGTGTTAAACATTGTCAAGTGCCACAATCTTAGTAAGAGAATGGACTCACATTGATCCAGACCTTGGCCAGTTAGTCCTCCTTCCATTCTTTCTCTGATACATCAACCACAACTGGGGCAGATGTACAGATGTACAACTTATGCATCACAGGTGACGTCTCAGAGATAAAACTACAGGAGGGATGCAGAGCGGGTAACAGTGAGCTGCTTCCCATTGAAAAGTTTATTTTATGCTATTACATTATTATTTCATGTAGCTTCCTTTCCACCGGCTTTGCAACTAAAAAATAATATTTATTATCAAGATATATTTTCCCTCCCTTTCAAGGAAAATATTTTCATATAGAAAGAAATTTACTTTTTTTCCCCCTTTGGTCCTAGGGATTGAACCCAGGGGTGTTCTCCTCTGAGCTATGCCGCCAACCCTGTTTTATTTTGAGACAGTCTCACTAAGTTGCTGAGGGCCTCACTAAGTTGCTGAGGCTGTCCTCAAACCTGTGATCCTCCTGTCTCAGCCTCCCAACTACTGAAATTACAGGTGTGTGCTACTACACCCAACTGGAATTTTACCTTTTAAAGATCTTGTTGACCCCAGTACTTGGGAGGCTGAGACCGGAGGATCCGGGTTCGCGGCCAGCCTCAGCTACTTAGTGAGGCCCTCTGCAACTTCGTGAGACCCGCTTTCAAAATAAAGGATAAAAAATAGGGCTGGGGGTATAGTTCGGAGTAGAATGCCCCTGGGTTCAATCTGCAGTACTGCAAAAAAAAAAAAAAAAGATCTTGTTGACCTAATCAACTCTTAGAAAATATCCATGACCTTGGTTGGGTTTCCATTTGAGAAAGAATACAATTAGCAGTGTTTAGTAGTAGAAATAATGCTATCTTGTAAAGCAAAAAGAAAAATTAACTGTATAGCATAATTGGCCATAGGTGACTCACTTTGTGTATTGGTCAGATCAACAGAATTCAAAGAATGAGTATATGAAAAAGGAATTTATTAGATCAGCTCACAATGTAGTCCTGAGTTTCGACTGCACGTAAAAAATCAGAGGAATCAGTAGCTGGTTGGGTGGTCTAAGAGCTGGAGCCTTAGGATTGAAGCAACCACCAATTCAGTCCAGTCCAAGATGTGAAGATAAGGAAGCTCTTCGGAGAAACGATGGTGAAGTTTCAGTTCGAAGGCTGGAGGCCGACAATCTCAGACAAGAGCAGAAGATCAAGAAGCTCTTCAAGGAAACGGCAAAGTTGGAGGCCAACGATCTCAGACAAGAACAGATGCGTTTTCTTCAGGAAGAGTCGCGGCTCTCTCTACGCAGCTTTCTCCTTCTTTTGTCTAAGTCCTGCACCTATCAGAACCCTGCTACCCACATTTAGGGCAGGACTTCCAGTTCAATCTTCTGTTACACAACCAAAGTCACATGATCTTAGGTGGGTCAAGTTGACAAACCAGACCAACTATCACACTTTGGTTTATGAATTTCTCTTTTTACATGATCCCACCAGCATAACACCTGCCAAATAGTACCCATTCAATATTAAGCTACTATGTTATACCCATAAAATAAAGGAATTTTACCATATCAAGAATCTCCATACTTCTGAACTTAAATTACAACAGAGTAACTTTAAATTATCCCCCATGGACTCCAACCCTTGTTGATGATCTACTAATTTTCTGAGTTCTATGAATTTCAACGTGGCCCAATTTGACCCATAAATAATAACATGCTGCTAATTTCTATGTTTTCACTAGTAAATTATATTTCCAAGTTGGATCAAAACAACAGCATAGCAGGCACCGCTTAAGACACAAGATAAATAAAAGATACTGCATTAAGCACTCAAAATGCTTTTTAAAAATCAAGACCCACTGAGTTGCTTTCCTTGATTTTGATAGCAATTAGGTTAATAGTCAAATGAGACTGATAATCAGAGCAGAGAAACCCAATCAGCAGGATCACATTGTATTTCTTTAAACCTCTTGAAAGATCACATCACTGAAAAATGGGGAAATCTACTTATGACTAAAGTTCTTTGCTCTTTACTAACTGTTCCATTGGACCTTCTTAAGGAAAAATCAAGGCAAACTTTTATTCAGGAAGCTATGTTTTTTTTAATTTTAGAATTGTTTACTACATATGCAAAGCAAACTTTTCTTCTTCATAACAAGTACACAAATTCTGTAAGTGAAAAACTGTGTTTTGTACCCTTCCACTTCACAAAAATAAAAAATGTGTTCTGATCTCTTATCAATAGATTTGCATTCTTATTTACACCTGTTCCCTCCCTTTCCCAAAAGAGATTTGGTCTTATTTTTAAAAAGTACCTCAGAAAAATAGACATCCTGACTTACTTGCTGCTAAATGAAAATAGATCTCTTCCTCTCTCAAACAAGTTTGTCTCTGTCTTCAACTGAAGTCTATCACAGTGCAACCTACATAGTAGTTGCATTCATTCACTTATTCATTCGTTCTTCTGTTCACTCTTAAGCTGCTAATAGAGCATCTACTATCTGCCAGACAACGCTCCATATACAAAAATAAGCATTTCACATGGCCTCGCCCATGTGGAGCATAGTGACTGGTCATGTATGGCCCCAGCTCCTTTTCATAAAGTGCCTTTGCATGTGTCACTGGTTCCTTTCTTGAAGCGCTCCTATTTTCACATCGTATAGAAAACAAGTGATTTCAACCCATCACTGCTTTTTCCTCAACCCAAACAATAGAAACCAGAATACAGGACCCCCTAATAACTTAATAGGAAGTAGAAATCCCTATTCAAATTTCCTATTGGCTAGCTTCATTTTTTTAATGTTTAATATGGTTCCCCTTAGCAATGACTAACAAAAAGGAAATGTTTCTACTTTAATCTTTCCTTTTGAACTAAAGGATTCCTCCATATCATCTGCATGAAGATTGGCCCAAATCACTCAAACCAGGACTTGGCATACAAATTAGGAGGCTCCATTAAATTCAGGAGGGATTTTTTGGAAATTTTGTGTGTGTGTGTGTTTTCTTTTCTTGACAAAATAAGGCATAATGACCAGGAAGAGAAGTTTCTAATTAGTATATAGAGAGGGAATATAGACATTCATGATTACCTAATGTGATAAATGAAAATTATTCATATGTGTGTAGCATAATAATTCATAATTCACAATAGCAGATTTTGGTCTTCGACATGTAGAAAACTTTAAAAGTACATTGTATATGTAGTAATCATTTAACTATATATATGCATTTTGAATGCATATAACTACATATATGCATTCATATACCTTGGATACATACAAAATATTAAATTAAAAAAATAAGAGTACATTGAATCCATGTTCAGATGATCATTTTCTCTGAATTTAAATAGCTTTTAGCATTCCATTTTCAAAACATGGCTGAAAAGAAACTAAAAAGAAGATGAGAAGAGACATTATCCTGGTTGTTTCAGATTTCAAAAGCCAATACTTGATCAGTTATGGGCTAAGAGAAGAGAATTAAAGTCTCCACAACTAACACGTTTCCGCCTAACTTTCTTCTAAAGGTTTCGCTTTATGATCTTTGATATATGTTCATCATGTGTAAATATCCATACCTCTTTATATCTTCATTGTGCATGCAGTCATTTTCTAATATTACTGCTTCCTATCCCTTCTCCCTGATGTCATCTCTGAAAAATAAATAAATACTGTTATTTGTGAGAGTTAGCTAATTCAGATAATTGGCATTACCAAGAAACTTATACTTATTATGGAGTTTGTGTTTGTTTGTTTCCAAAATATAGCTAAAGGAGAGGGAATCATCAGCCAGATCCTCCACTAAGCAAAGCTATGATTTTTTAGTAAACCTCTCTCCTGGTTTTCTTTCTAATTTAATGGCTACTCATTCTCATTGCCCTGCACCCTTTTTCTTCTGTTTAACTTTCTTTTTTTTTTTTTTTTAGGAACTGGGGATTGGACCGAGGGGCATTTTACCTCCAAGCTACAACCCCAGCCCTAATTTTTATTCTTTATTTTGAAACAGGGTCTCACTAAGTTGCAGAGGACCTCACTAAGTAGCTGAGGCTGGTCACGAACCTGCAATCCTCCTGTCTCAGTCTCCCAAGTACAGGGATTACAAGCGTTGCACCACACGCCCAGCTTCTGTTTAACTTCCAAATGCCCAAGCATCCCAAAGTATTATCCTTTTCATTTATTATATCCAGTATTAATGGTATTTAAAGCTATCTGATGAACACCCAGCACCCTAGTTCTAGTCCCTGTTCCCCAGAACTGTAGTAGACTCTTAGATCCAGCGGACTCCTTGGCATAGGTATCCAATAGGCATCGCTAACTTGGCACTGTCAAAACATCACTCTAGTCTTTACCCTCAACCAGCTCTTCTGCTGATCTTATACACCTTAGTAAACACTATTGCTATCTACCCAATGACTCAAGGCAGATATCTGGGAATTATTCCTCACTATCTTCCCACCCCTATATCCTATAACTTCTAATTCCAGGGAAGATATCCCTAGGCTCTTTCCAGTTTTATCTTTACTTCTTTCCTTATCCAAGCCATTATACTCTTTTGCCTAGTTTAGCAGTGTTTTTCAAACTCATCCTTTTGATTTCACATTTTCCCCTTCCAGTGAACTCTCATTAGAACAGCCAGAATGATCTCTTTAAATCATGAGCTAGATTATATTACTCCCTTTTTAATCCCTTCATTGGCTTTATATCTATTTAGAATAAAGCAAAAATCCCCATCTTTGTCCTATGTGATCTAATTTCCTATCACCCTCTCACTTGTCTTACACTTCATAACCACTGATCTTTATTTATTGTTACTCCTCTGACCTGACATCCTCATTCAGGCTGTGGTGTTTCTATACAGTATTCCTCCTCATCTGTAGTTTCACCTTCTGCAGGTTCAGTTACCCATGATCTGAAAATATTAATGGAAATTTTCAGAAATAAATAATTCATAAGTTTTAAATTGCCATTATGGAAGGGATAATGAAATCTCACACCTTCCCATTCCATCCCACCCCAGATATGAATCATCCCTTCATCCAGCATATCCACACTATATGCACTACCTGCCTGTTAGTCACTTGGTAGCCATTTTGGTTGTCAAATGGACTATAGAAGTATCACAGTGCTTGTGTTCAAGTAACTCTTATGTAGTAGACTAACACTGTGTCACATTGCCTAGGTCATATAGCTCACTTTATCTTGCCATGTGGATACTGTATGTGAGATGTGAGATGTCACATCATTGCAAGAACATGAGTATAGCATAATACGATATTTTGAGATATAGCATATTCACATAACTTTTTTACAGTATATCATCCTAATTATCCTATTTTATTGTTATTGTTGTTGATCTCTTGCTCTACAAATTAAAGGTTACTATAGGTATGTAGGTATAGAAAAACTAGTATATATAGGGTTTGATACTATGACTGGTTTCAGACATCCACTAAGGGTCTTGAATTATATTCTCTTTGGGTGGGGGAAAAGTTGGCCCTCCATAACCACAGGCTTCCCATCCATGGGCCCAAAATATTTTTTAAATGCATCTGTCCAGAATACGAATAAACTTATTTTCTTGCCAGCATCCCATTACACAATATAGTATAACAATTATTTATATAGCACTTACATTAGGTATCATAAGTAATTGAGAGGTGGTATAAAATGTGCGGGGTGATGTACACAGGCAATACACAAATACTATGCTACTTTATATAAGGGACTTTAGTATCCCTGAATTTTAGTATCTGTGGGGGGCAGTTATTGAAACCAGTTCTCTGCAGATACTGAGAGATGACTGTACTTAGTATCTTCTGTAACTCATATCTTCAGAGGCCGTCCTTCTGTCATTAAAAGCTCAGATTAAATGCCACACTCTTCAGAGGCCTTCTTTCACCTCAGAAGTGTCATGACTAGTCACTGGGCTTCACTACACCTTACATGAATTTTATGTAGAGTGTTTACCACTGATATTTTACTGATTTGTCTTTTGCCTTTCTCCTGACATGTCCTGCCTCTAAAATAGAAGGTAAGTTCTGGAAGAGAAGGACTTTATTCGTGGCGGTAACTCCAGACCTTGGCAGAGTGCTTAGCACATGGATGGACTCAACAAGCATATTAGAGTGAATGAATAAAAATCATTAGAAAGCATGATTAGAAATCATTAGAAAGCAAGTAAAATAAGTTAGACATATATCTGGCCCCTCGCATGTGTTAATTAATAACACTTTGTGGACCACATACCTTTATGTACTGTCTCATTTCATATGGAAAACAAGCATGTTCTGCCTTCCCAGATGAAAATAAGTAAACAATTAACTTATAGTCAACTGTGGGTCGCCATCAGGTCTAGGCTACAGGTGTTAAGACGAACTGCAGATGACCTGTTGGAACACTTTCTGGGGTGGACTCTTAAGTACCTGTGAGTTTACAATTTCAGAGCAAATATAAATATACCTGAATGCCTTTCCAGTTAGAATGTTTGATGCTCTGCTTCATTTTTTGCTAGTTGGCATTTTGCTTTGTCAGGCTAGGAGTAAAAAGGGATAACTAAAGGCTCAGAACAACAGCAACAACTTGTGCTGCACTGGTTCTGCTCCCAAGTGATTTCCAGGACACAGTATCACAAAAAGTAAGTGTTATCTACTCCTCAATTCTTCATCTAATTAGAAAAATACCCTATGTTACTTGTTTCCTTTTTGTCTTTTGCCCCTACTTTAAGACTTATCCAAGAAATAAAGAAAAGTTAAGCCGGGCGTGGTGGCGCACGCTTGTAATCCCAGTACTTTGGGAGGCGGAGACCGGAAGATCCGGGTTCGCGGCCAGCCTCAGCGCTCTCTCTCTCTCTCTCTCTCTCTCCCTGTCTTTCTCTCTCTCTCTACCTAGTGAGGCCCTCCGCAACTTCGTGAGACCCAGTTTCAAAATAAAGTATAAAAAATAGGGCTGGGGGTGTAGCGCGGAGGTAGAACGCCCCTGGGTTCAATCCCCGGTACCACACAAAAAAAGAAAAGTTAATCGCTCGTCCTTCTATTTATATAGGCAAAAAACACCCCAGCATGAACCCTATATAAATGTTAATATAGTACATATCCCTACAGACTGTAATTTTATAGCTAATTTATAATTAGCTATAAAAAGTGGTTGATATACATATATGTTATACAATGTAATTATATATACATATATATGATTCAATAGTTGCTGAACTTTTAAATATGAGAATCTGTCATGAATCCTTATAAACTAAGTGATCCTTTTTATTTTCCCCTTTCTCAATACAATGGAACTTTGTATTGGCTCCAATAGCTAGATAATGGAAAAATATTAAGGATGATACCTCTGAGTCTCCTACTCTTCAAGTGTAGTCAGCCTGTATTATGATTGTCAGCGTTAAACCCCTTTCTAAAAAGATCCTTTTGAAAGAAAATTTAGGTATAAACAAGCAATTTCCATATTATGTAAGACTGGTTTGCAAAAAATAAATTATCTTTTGGGTCTAATTCCAACCACAGTCTACATAGGAAGTAAAATATATGCCTTCTAAAACTGCCTATTCCAGTAGTCTAGCCATTATCTATAAGACAAAGCTCATGTGTGTCGTATTCAGCAGAACTTAGAGAAGCTGTCCTTGAACTATTGGCCTTTCTCTGACCTCACTCCAAGGAGAACCACCTGAGCCCTCCCTACATTTAATAATCTAACCAACTATTTTTAAATTACCTAATTTCTTTAACTACTGAACACATCAAATAAAATAGCCCTAGACCTATAATAACTAAGTAAAAAAAAATCACACTTTGCCTGCCTGAGTTTCAGTTTCTTCTTTATAAAATAAGGGGCTTGAATTTGAAATAGTAGAGGAACTGAAACTATGTGTGCCTGGCACCCTGTTTCCTTTATCTGGATTTTTATCATTTCTTTTCACTGGCTTTTTTACTTCAGAGAACCCAGTTTTCAGTTATGCTCCATCAGTTGTTCTGAAGTCTTAGAACATATTCATGAGAATTAAATTCCCCTGTAACCTCTAAGAAAAAAACCCAATTGGTAGTTACTCTACCATTTTCATTTATTTGTTTTTATTATATAAATTTAAAGTGAACAACATATTTTGATACATATACCCATGGTGAAATTATTACTATAGGTAAACAATTTAACACTTAGGTTGTTTCCATTTTTTGGCTTTTGTGAATAGAGCTGCAATAAACACAGGAGTTGTAGATGTCTCTTCAACATGCTGATTTTATTTCCTTTGGATATGTAACCAGTAGTGGGATTTCTGGGTTATATGGCAGTTCTATTTTTAATTTTTTGAAGAACTTCCATACTGTTTTCCATAATGACTATACCAATTTACATTCCTACGTATAGTGGACAAGGGATCCTTTTTCTCCATATCCTTTTCTAATACTTATCCCTTGATTTTTTCATAATAGCCAAACTTTAAATTAATATGGCCTGATGCTAAATTATGAATAAGGAAAATTATATTAATATTTAGAATCCCTTATATTAAAATAATGGTTAGTGGTTTTGAATTACTTTCACATATATTTCTCAACTTAAAGTTGCATTGTCAAGATGTTGCAGCCAACACAGAACAGTCATATAGATGAAGAGATTGAGAATAAGCAATTTTAAGTATCTGGCTCTTAGGTTTAGACTTCATCCAGGTTTCAGAATCCCAGTCCAGTGTTCTTTCACTTGCTCACAGAATCACTCCAGCTCTAAACCAGCAATGATTTGAAACAAAATTTATGTTTTGTTCTAAAAGTACAGTTATGCATTGAGATGTTAATGTTATTACGGTCCATTTTCCAAAAATATCGTGGGGAATTGTTTCATTTTTCATTTAGAAAATGTATGAGATTTCTTTCAGAAGGGGTTACATCACCAATGGATAGTACAGACATGGCCGTTACCTCTTTCCAGATCATGGTTCTTCTTAAAGACTATCATTGACACACAACTTGTTGATATCTATGGCATTTCCAGCTATAAAGTTCTAGTATTCTGTGGTTCTTACATGTTTATTCCTTGTTGTTTTTCTGTTTATCAAATCACCTCATCTTAGGTAAAATTGTAAAATGGTGAAAAGTCCACCATAGTTTACAAATAAGGAAGTTCATGTCCTCACCACCTGCCTCTCTTTTTTTTTTTTTTTATGGTACCGGGGATTGAACCCAGGGGCATTCTACCTCGGCGCTACACCCCCGGCCCTATTTTTTATACTTTATTTTTGAAACCGGGTATCATGAAGTTGCAGAGGGCCTCACTAGGTAGAGAGAGAGAGAGAGAGAGAAAGACAGGGAGAGAGAGAGAGAGAGAGAGAGAGAGCTGAGGCTGGCCGCGAATCCGGATCCTCCGGTCTCCGCCTCCCAAAGTACTGGGATTACAAGCATGCGCCACCACGCCTGGCTACCACCTGCCTCTCTTAATCAGTAACACTGTCTTTCAGAATAGTCCTCAGACCATAAACTTGTTGACTCTTTTCATTTATTTTTTTTTGCCCTCATGCCTATGTCATAACTGCAGATGAGCTGAATGCCCAGTGAGTTAGATGCTCCTTTGAATTAGTCCATTTCTTTTTTTTAACGTGCTTTTATTGGTGCATTGTAGTCTCACATCACAATGAATATCAATTTGACATTAACATACATGCACACAACTCTTAGTGTCCCCCCAATATGGAGTACTGAGAATGACGTTGGTATATTCTCATATGTACACATTGTTTATGATAGTAATTCCATTGATACACCTCTTTCGTGTCCTTCCCTTTCCCTTTGACCACTTCCCTTGCTCCACTGAGGGTTCTCCACTATCGTCTGGAGTCCCTTTTGTGTCCCCACTACTCCCTAGCTTGCACATATTAATGAAAACATATAACCCTTCTCTTTCTGTGATTCGCTAATCTCACTTAACATAATGTTCTCCAGGTCCTTCTATTTTCTTGTAAATGCTGCTATTTTGTTCTTCTTTATTGCTCAGTAGAATTCCATTGTATGTATTTCCCATAATTTTGTAATCCATTCATCTGTTGTTGGATGCATAGGTTTGCTCCATAATTTGGCCACTGTGAATTGTGCTGCTATGAACATGGGTATGCATATATTACTGTAGCTTTCTGGTTTCAATCCCTTTGGTATCATACCCAGTAGTGGTATAGCCGGATCATATGGTGGATCCATTCCCAGTTTTCTGAGGAATCTCCACACTGATCTCCATAGTGGTTGACCTAGTTTGCAATCCCACCAATAGTGCAGAAGAGTTCCTACTTCCCCACATCCTCACCAGCATTTATTGTTGTTTGATTCTTAATGATTGCCATTCTGATTGGAGTTAGATGAAATCTCAGAGTAGTTTTGATTTGCATTTCCCTGATTACTAATGATAATAAAAAAAGTTGTTAGGCACATTTGTAGCCCATCGCTGTCAGCTGGTTTTCTTAAACTGGTAAGCACACCAAGGGCAAAGAGGGACTCTTATTTCTGAGATTATAGGAGAACAAAGGCATTAGTACCTATCAACTTTTTTTATTTTATTTATTTTTTTTTTTTTGCGGTACTGGGGATTGAACCCAGGGGCGTTCTACCTCCGCGCTACACCCCCAGCCCTATTTTTTTTTATACTTTATTTTGAAACTGGGTCTCACGAAGTTGTGGAGGGCCTCACTAAGTAGAGAGAGAGAGAGAGACAGGGAGAGAGAGAGAGAGAGACCTGAGGCTGGCGGCGAACCCGGATCCTCTGGTCTCCGCCTCCCAAAGTACTGGGATTACAAGCGTGCGCCACCACGCCTGGCTCAACTTTTTTTATATGTATTACAATTATTAAAAGTGTTTATACTACCTAACCCAACAAGTACTATTCTGGGAAACATCTCTAAGGATATTATCCTTTCTATACAAAGTATTTTCTTAACAGGACTGTTTAGGACAGTATTGCTTATGAACAAAAAAAAATGGAAGTATCTACATGTTCAACATTGTGGAAATGGCCATATACAATACAGCATCTATGCTCCTTCAATGTTATATAGTCATGTAATCATGGAGGAAACACTTCTAATAAATTATTAAGATGAAGAATTCACAGGACAAGCCAGGAAAGGGGGTGCACGCCTGTAATTCTAATACTTGGGAGGCTAAGACTGGAGGATCACATATTGGAGGCCAGCCTCAGCAACTTAGTGAGACCCTTAGTGTTTGATTTAAAGCAATAACTCCAGTATCCATATAATAGTGGGATTATGATATATTACATGTGAATACTATCCGTATGATGATAACACAATGATAAATAACAAATAAACACATGGCCCTCCTCAGGACTTCATCTACATGCCACTCGATCCCCATCACCTTCATTGATGTTTTACTTAGTTTCACAATCCCTCCCTTTATAAAATGCACATTTTTAGCCTTGTCTCATGTAAAGACACAAAATCTTCAGATATAAAATTTGCAAGGGCATGGCATATCTTTTTAGAACATATCCAATATAAATACAAAGCAATGTAAAAGAGAAGCTCACATATCAATGGGAAAATAATATGCTTGGACTGGTTTTGTTTATTGTACTTTTTTGGTCTGCGCCAGTAATTTCAGCAGTTCGTTGGCAAAGTGATTAGCTAGCTGAGAAGGAAGGTTTGTCTCCATCAATACCTTTCAGAACCTTACCTTCAGTCCCAGAACCCAACTGTGAGTGTGCTATAGACCAGGACTATTTCCCTGAATCTGGCAGTGAACATCCATTATGTCCAGTGCTTACTCAGTCCAAAACAATGCTGCTGCACAGATGATTTCTTCCCATGCATGATAAATATCTTCATAGAGCTTAATTTATAGAAACCACTTATTCATTCAAAAACCATTCACTGAGTTCCTGTTCGGGGCCACATGTTGTATAAGGTGGGTACAAAGATCACCCAAATGTAGATCCATCTTTTAGAGAGCATAAAATGTAGGGGAGAACAACACATTCTGCATAAATATGATAACAGAAAATTATAGGCCGGCAAGAACTCAAGGGAAGATACAGTCAGAGTGCTATGACAGCCAGAAACACAGTTGTGTGTCAGGTAATGGCATTAGAAAGGGCCTCTGCTATTGTGATCTGGCCTCTTCCCTCCTCATACAGTATACCTTTTCAGGATGGCTGATTGGTGATGTCTCTGCTCAAAATTGCCTAGTGCCAGAGCTTCCCCAGTTCCTCTTACGTACTTTGAAAATCTGAAACATAAGCATCTGGACCCAGCACTGAAGCCTCCAGGGAGCTGTCTGGTTGGTGGCCACCTAGGAGCAAGAGATAAATGACATTCAATAGTGTGAATGTGCTGGAGATCGCATCCTCCTGCCACCTAATCCCTGGGCACTTTTCCTCCTTAATGGCTTGTCAGGAACGTGACACTTGGCCAGCCATTAAAGACCAAGAAATGACTTTCCTGCAAGGGGTGATTGGGCCCAGGAAACCGACTCTTAGGCATAGAAAGCTATTGGAATACAGGCGAACTAGAGCTCAGATCTGCTTCCCCTTAAGGGATAAAGCTTGTTTTTCATCTCAGTTTCTGTCTGTTTGTAACCCGAAGTCAACTGCAGTTAATTCTTTCAGTTAGTTCTTGAGAAAACAGTTTCAATCTATATTTCCAAGCTTATTCTTCACTCTAACTACAAATAAAAAAATTAAAATTAAAATTATTTTTTAAATCCCACTACTTCAAACCCCTTAACTTATAACTGTGTTCCCGATGCTTTTATCTTCCCTAAATCACCAACCCCTACAATTTTGCCCAAAGTATCAAAGTTAGCTCAACTTTTCTCACTCCCTTAAATTTTCCTATGAATTTTCTTGTTTTTTTTTTTTCCAACCACCTCAAGTCACGTCAGAAAATAACTTTTCTGTTTTCCACCTGGGACTCTATTCTCCTGTTCTCCCTCTGAGCTGTAACTAATTAGCATTTGCCTATCTACACATTCAAAGAATCTGGCTTTATAATTTTCTTTGCAGCAAGTATGTTATTCATATAATACAAAGCTGGTTTCATACCATCAACATCTCTTTTTATTCACATCAATACTGGAAGTTTTTTTTCTATAGAATTATATTGGAGACTCAGTGGAGGGAAAGAATATAAACAAGTTATTGAAGCCACTGAGAAAGCCATTCATTCATTCATTCAACAGTTATTTTCTGAGAACTATGCTATGGCCTGAAGACAGAGTAATGGAGGCAGAGTAGACTCCTCCTCTAACAGTGCACTTGAAACCAACAGACAAGCTGGGCCTTGGTGACAGGCACACGCCTGTAATCCCAGTACTTGGGAAGCTTAGACAATAGGACCGTAGGTTCAAGACCAACCTCAGCAACTTAGTGAGACTCTCAGCAACCTAATGAGACCCTGTTTCAAAATTGAAAAATTTTAAAAAGGCTGGAGGTAGAATGCCTCTGGATTCAATCCCCAGTATCCCTCCACACACAGACATAAAACACAATAGGACACCATAAAGAAATGATGAAAGTTTAAGATGATGGATATTCTAATTACCCTGAGTTAACCACTATCCGATGTATACATAAATCATATCAAGATACACATAAATATCTCATAAATATGACATTTGATGTGTCAATACAAAAATAATGAAATTTTACAAAATAATAGGAATTAAGATTGACACAGATGATGAAAGTGTACATAGTCCTCTTCAGATTACTAACAGGGGAAGGACTGGAAGTGACTAGGGAGTCTGGGGGTAATACAGGAAAAACTAGCTAGCTTCCCTCTGCTTTGGGAAATTTAGTAGGTATAGATAGGTTGAGAGGTGATATAATAAAAATATTATTGGGAAGTTTAATTTTAAATGAAGACAAAGATACAGAAAGAAATATGGTTACAATATCATCAGCAAAAGGAGTTTATTCAAAATGTAATTGAAAATCAAAAGGGAGAAGGATAGAGTGGACGATGCAAAGCTGTTCTTGTCTGAAGTCATGGTCAGGCTGTACGGAGAAGCATTATTAAAATCCTGGCTCCAGTGGCTAAGCTGCCACCCACCAGAGTGGGGTAGAGAAAAGGCATCTAGCCTGTGCAAGCCTCCGTTTCCTCATGGTACAACAGAGACAACACCTGGACTAATCTCAATTAACTTTAGTGAGGAAAAGGAATCATGCCAGTTATGTGTTTAATGGAATGCTTGACAATCCATTATTGTAAATATCAGTAAAGTTTAGGAGACACTATAAATTGACAGGGGCTGATGTGAGATCCTCAAAAGGGACAGAGGAAGCCCAAGAGACTTGAATAGAGGAACATAAAAGCCAATGAATTAAGGAACAAAATCAAAGAATATTAGAAAACAATGAATGCTACTTGTTTTAACCTCTTATCCATGTCTAATCTGAGTGGTTACCTTTTTATTCTTTCTTTCTTTCTTTATTTGGTACTGGGGATTGAACCCAGGGACCCTAAGTAGTGGGATTACAGGCGTGTGCCACCATGCCCGGCTACAACCTTTTTATTCTTTTTCCATCACAATTACTCCCTCCTCTCCAGAATATAAAAACTAGGATTACCTGGAAGACTCTGTGAGGAGAGGGAAAGTTGGGAAGTTACTGATTGTGAGTTTGCTGCCACTAAACCCTGCCCTAATACTTCTGAGATATGCCTCATTGGGTAGTGTTGGGGTATATGGGGACAAAGAAAACATGGCTTGACAGCAAGTAACAGGCTTTGTTCAGGCATAATACCTGGAAGGAGGCAACTGACGGGGGTTGGGGGAGAGCCCACAAGAGTCAGAAGCCCACCTCCTTACAGACTTGGGGCTTTTTATGAGGCAAGGAAGGGAAGGGTACAGGTATAGTCCTGTAAGCTGCTGGTTGGTGGGCTAGTAACCAGGTCATCTGGGCTAATGACCAGGGCAATGATCAGGGAATGTTCCTCTTTCTTTGTTCCTTTGTTCTCAGTTCTCTTCCAACAAGGTCTCATGGCCAGACCTCATAGTCAGACCTCACAGTGCCCACATTCCAGAGGTTTTATAATACTTATATTGGGAAATGGGTAGCTGTATTGGTTCAAGCTACTTCCTGGTTGATGATAGGGCAGAGGTGGATCTAGGGCTAGAAGCTGTGTTGCAGGCACTGTGAGGGTCTTAGGTGTTCTGTGTGTTTGGGAGGAGGATGTATTGGCCTTTGGTTGGCAAGAGAAGAACTTTGTTAATAGAGCGGTTAGTGATTTTTTGAATTTGTGACATAATCAGGTTGATTAGGCATGGCCCAAAGAGAAGGATGAGGAGGAAAATGAGTAAAGGAGTTTGAAAGGGTAGGAGCCATACTATCCAGGAGGAACCATTTCCGAAGATTCCTGTTAATTGGTGGATATTATCTAGTTGTTTTTGCATATCAGATATTAAACTGGTTATCCTTTTTGAATTTTTGGTAATATTAAAATAACACATTCCAGGAAATTTCTGACAGGTAGCTCAGCTCTCCACTTGCAAATAAAATGGTCTGTTTAAGCGAGGGAAACAATAGCCACACTTCACCTCTCAGATTGGTCCATTTACCACATAGGCCAGGAATTCCTAGTTAAATAATTCTTCCTGAAACTGACTCTTGGCTCTATCACAGGAACCACAGGGTACAGCACTGCTTTCTGTTACACATGGCCTTTAGTACATTTAAATTCTGCCTTCTCCATTATACCTATTACAGAATCTAGTTGCTTGCTTTTTATTTATTTTTATTTTTACTTATATGTTTACTTATTTATTGGTGGTACTGGCGATTGAGCCCAGGGGAATTCTACCTCCAAGCTATAGCCCCAGCCCTATTTTATTTTTTATTATTTCAAACAGGGTATTGCTAAGTTGCTGAGGGTTTCACTAACTTGCTGAGGCTGTCCTCAAACCTGCAATCCTCCTGTCTCTGCCTCCCATGTACTGGGATTACAGGCATGTGTCACCACACATGGCTTATTTGCTTTTATATATATAAAAAATGCCTTAAAAGTATTTCAAGTATTTCTCATCTTTTGGAAAAATTTACCAACTATAATAACTAGGAACAGACCTCCTGATTTTTCATAAGCAAGATCTTAAGGAGATGAAGAAATTGAGAGTTTTATTTTTTATTTTTATGTGCTTTTATTAGTGCATTATAGTCTCATATCACAATGAAAATTGAGTTGACAGTAACATACATACACACAGCACTTGGTGCACCCCCCCCCGCCTCCCTTCCTCCCCAATACAGAGTACTGAGTTTGACATTGGTATATTCTCATGTGTACACATGGTTGATGGTAGTAATTCCATTAATGAACTTCATTCTTCCCCTTCCCCTTCCCTTAGACCCCTTCCCTGACTCCACTGAGGCTTCTTCACTGTTGTCTGCAGTCCCTTTTGTGTCCCCACTACTCCCTAGCTTGCGCATATTAGAGGAAACATGTGGCCCTTCTCCTTCTGTGATTGGCTGATCTCACTTAACATAATGTTCTCCAGGTCCTTCCATTTTCTTGTAAATGATATTATTTTGTTCTTCTTTATTGCTGAGTAGAATTCCATTGTGTGTATTTCCCATAATTTTGTGAACCATTCATCTGTTGATGGACACCTAGGTTGGTTCCATAATTTGGCTATTGTGAATTGTGCTGCTATGAATATGGGTATGCATAAATTGCTGTAGTTTTCTGGTTTCAATCCCTTTGGAATGATACCCAGTAGTGGTATAGCCGGGTCATATAGTGGATCCATTCCCAGTTTTCTGAGGAATCTCCACATGGATCTCCATAGTGGTTGCCTAGTTTGCAATCCCACCAACAGTGCAGGAGAGTTCCTACTTCCCCACACCCACGCCAACATTTATTGTTGTTTGACTTCTTAATGATTGCCATTCTGATTTGGGTTAGATGAAATCTCAGAGTAGTTTTGATTTGCATCTCCCTGATTACTAATGATGTTGAACATTTTTTCATGTATCTATTGGCCATTTGTATCTCTTCTTTCCTGAAGTGTCTATTCAATTTGGTTGCCCATTTCTTAACAGGGTTGTCTTTTAAGTTCTTTGTATATCCTAGATATTAGTCCTCTGTCAAAGGGATAGCTAGCAAAGATCTTCTCCCATTCTGTTGGCTTTCTCTTTAGGCTCTTGATGGTTTCCTTTGATGTGCAGAAACTTTTTAGTTTAATGCTATCCCACTCATTAATTCTTGTTTTAGTTTCCTGGGCTTTGGAGGTCTTATTGAGGAAGTTTCTGCCTGTGCCTATATGTTGGAGTGTTGAACCTATGCCCTCCTGTAGTAATTTCAGTCTCTGGTCTAACTTACAGGTCTTGGATCCATCTTGAGTTGACTCTTTTGCATGGTGAGAGTTAAGGATTTAGTTCCATTTTTCTACAGATGGATAACCAGTTTTCCTAACATGGTTTGTTGAAAATAAAGTCTTTTCTCCAACGTACATGTTTGGCACCTTTGTCGAAAATCAATTGACTGAGTTTGTGGATTTGTTTCTGTATCTTCTATTCTGTTCCATTGGTCTATGTGTCTGTTTTGGGGCCAATACCATGCTGATTTTACTACTATAGCTCTGTAGTATAATTTGAAGTCAGGGATTGTGATGCCTCCTGCATGGTTCTTATTGCTGAGAATTGCTTTGGAGAGTTTTAATTAGTTCAGAATTTTTGCTTTGTTCTTAGACATGGTATTTAACTTTTCCCCATATTGCTGCTAATCTTTCAGGTGTCTTTGGGTCCCTGCCTTCCTTGGGTCCTCTTTATAGAAATTATCAACATTTGGAGCCATTTATGCCTATCGACATGGGAACAGCTAACTCCCTTCTCCTGTCCATTTCAACTGCAGGCACTAATTCTATTTCCTTTTAACCCAAATTAGTGGATTTATCTTTGCTTCACTTCAGTATCTTCTCCAGCAAAAATGGGATTCTTTATCTCTGTGCTTAGTTCTGGCCTGCTGCTTCTTTTATTTAAAAAAAAGAGAGACAGAGAAATCCATTTTCTAATCACTTTTTCTTGGACCCAAGTGGCTCTTTTCTACCCCTACATTTTGTAATTTGTCACATTTACATTTTTGGTGTGTTATTTTCAATCCACTGATCTTGTTTTGAATCCACTGATCTGATAAAAGGGTTGTTGTTGTTATAGATCAATCACCATCAATCATTGCTACCAAGCAAAGAAGAACCCTTCTTTTTATATTTTATTTAGGAGAACAGCTTATTGTAGATAAACCAGATGATCCATATAGAATATAGTTGGGTTTAGTAAGAAAAATATTTGGAAACAAAGATTTATTAAAAAGGAAAAATCCTCTAAGATAGATTCTACACTTAGAAATAACCATTCTTAAGGACTTATGTGATATTTATAATATATGAATACCAAAAGAAAAAAGTTATTGTTCAGTCTTCTCTTGAATCAATCTACCTTCCTAATACCAATCCCCTCCAATATGATAAACAAGCTGATTTAAGTTATAGTTAACTGCCAGGTGTGGTGGTACACACCTGTAATACCAGTACTTGGGATGCTGAGACAGGAGGATCACAGGTTGGAGGCCAGCCTCAGCAACTTGGCAAGACCTTCAGCAACTTGGCGAGAGTTTGTTTCAAAATAAAAAATAAAAAGGACAGGAGCTTTAGCTTTGAAGGCTGGAAGGGGATTGACCCTGAGTTCAATTTCCTATACCAAAAAGAAAAAAAAAAGAAAGTTACAATTAACTTACCAGAATCTTTTTAGTCAATTTTGGGGCTGATGCTTACAACAGTTGGAAACTAGGTATGAAAAGAAAAGTAGAAATAAGAATGGAGAAATTGGCAATAAGTATCCATGAACACCTGTGGACTATCTGCAGTCCTGTGAACATGGAGAAGCAGGAACTGGGGTCTGATTCTCTTCCCTTATAGCCATGGGACTGGGAAGCTCCCATCAGGTATCTTCACTGCTTTCAAAAGCCATAAATACTTCCCATATGGCTTATCAAGAGAAAAACTCTGGTGTAGGAAAAGAAGAATGGGCAGTCACTTCCAAAGATCCTGACTAAGTTGTTAACCTTTAGCCTTTATTTCCCCTGGCCTCAATCCTTAATGAAATGCATTTAGTACACATCCATCTTTTTAAAATGCACAATTTTGAGTTGTTGAAAGAGTGTAAAGCAGTGGTATAGTTGGAACACTATGTTCTTTGAAATCCTGTTCTTGTGACCATGAATAAGTCTTCAAGTCTTTGATTTCCATAGATGTCTTCACATTTAGGATCTGCCAGCATGCAATGTCAGTAGGAAGGCTCTGCACTGTGCAATATGCATCTTAGTAGTGTTTTTGTTGTTATTTGTTTGCTTTGCTCCTCCTACCCCCAACTCTATAAAGAACTGCTAAGGATGAGTGGGAGGAAACAGGAGCTATCTGGTGCAAAGGGAACAGAATCTCCCTTTACTATTATGTTAAATTTCTTAAATTTAATTTTAAAATTTTTGAGCTGGGCGTGGTGGCACACGCTTGTAATCCCAGTACTTTGAGAGGCGGAGACCGGAGGATCCGAGTTCGCGGCCAGCCTCAGCTCTCTCTCTCTCTTTCTCTCTCTCTCTCTCTCTCTCTCTACTTAGTGAGGCCCTCCGCAACTTAGTGAGACCCTGTTTCAAAATAAAGAATAAAAAATAGGGCCAGGAGTGTAGCGCGGAGGTAGAACACTCCTGGGTTCAATCCCCGGTACTGCAAATAAATAAATAAATAAATAAATAAATAAATAAATAAATAAAATAAAATTTTTGTCAAATTTCTCCTTGGAATTATAGTAGTGATCCCTCTCTGTGTTTTGGCCTATTGGTGTTTGGAAAACACAAGTTTATTAATGATAAATGGATAGGGAAGTTTAAGGTATAGGGTCAAGTAGAAAGAATAAAGACTTTGCAAATGAATTTGAATCTGTTTTGACCTTAAACAAGTTACTTAATGACAAAGTCTTAATAGTCATTAGTCATTAGTAAAATCATGCTAATAAAGGGATTATAGATAATATGTACATAGTACCTATACATAGAGTACATAATACAGAGAAGGGGCAGAATGAATGAGTGTGAATAACAATCTGATGATTATATTATTAAAATATAAAGTATTTTCTTCATATAGGATACTCATTGAATTCAATTTACCTTACTGCACATTGATAGGATTTTAGAATTATAATTGACTTCAGAGATAATCTAGCTCCTTTATAGATGAGGAAACTATCATTTTCCTTTAAAATATCTAATCACAGATCTTGGATTAGAGCTTCAAAGTCATAATTAGGGCTCTTTGCAATATAACTTACTATTGCTCAGTATTTCACTCTCTAGTTCCATCCTAGCTTCTAGACCCAACCAAATCCACCTAATTCTCTTCCAATACCAATTCCCTGACTAGTAAGAAGCCTGGTGGCATATGGTTTCCCAGGGCTTACAACACCCCTGGCCACCCATCAGCCACAAATTCTCTTAGCATCTTGATGGCTGGACTCAACTCCACTGAGATGCCTTCTATGTAATATTTTTCTTAGTCACTTACCAAATGTGTGTATAGTAATATATTCCTGTACACTTGACAGAGTTCAGCACTTATGTAGGTGTTCATGAACACAGACATGCTGTCCCATGCTTGAAGATAAAAAAAATATGAAATTAACATAAACATTTTGTTTAGTAGAGAAATTCTGAGTATTTATTATTGTAACAACCCCAACTTATTCTAACAACATTGTCCATCCCTCCAAACCTTCTGGTAACTCCTTGAAATCACTGGGTTGAGGAGAGACCATGGTAAGAAGAGTTTCTCTGGGAGTTAGAGAGATTGATTCCGTTAGAAGGCAGATTTCAATATTCCCAACAGCACACTCATGAGGTCTCTCTTCCAAAGGCTTGTAGGTACACACCAGAGTATGCCCCTCCCTACAGGGTCCTGAGGATCCCACTTCTAGTTCTGCCTTGGACTGCTCTCAGTGACATACCTATTTGTGTGTGTGTGTGTGTGTGTGTGTGTGTGTGTGTGTTTTGCTGGGTATTGAACCCAGGGGGCCTTGCTAAGTTGCTGAGGTGGGCTTTGAACCTGTGATCCTCCTTTCTCATGATATTCCTATTTTTATGGCAGCAATTATAGATACATTAAGGCACAGGTACTATATGACAGTGATGATGCCAGGTTTTCTGCTGGGATGGCCTCTTCTGGTCATTTGTGAGGATTATTGGTTTATTTATGCAAAGCACATAAAACTGCTCCCTACTATTACAGAGTATTAGCACCAAGAAGAATCACAAACAATAATGTTTTCTTCCTTAGAAATCCATTATCTTTAAAAATTTTGGCACAGATTCATGGCCTGCCTGCTTCATGGCCCTTACTCATCACCTTGTCAAAAAACCCCATGAAGCCGGGCGTGGTGACACATGCTTGTAATCTTAGTATTTGGGAGGCTGAGACCCGAGGATCCAGGTTCGCGGCCAGCCTCAGCTACTTAGTGAGGCCCTCTGCAACTTAGTGAGACCCTGTTTCAAAATAAAGAATAAAAAATAGGGCTGGGGGTGTAGCTCGGAGGTAGAATGCCCTTGGGTTCAATCCCCGGTACCAAAAAAATAAATAAAAAATAAAAATAAAACCCCATGAGTCAGTAGCAGCTTCCCAGCCACATGCCATCACTTCCAACCCTGGACAGCACTTCCTGACTCCTTTCCTATAGAAAGTGCCTGCTGATACCCTTCCTGTCTTTTCACTTTCAGATCATGCCTGACTTAAGAATGCATGCACTCTGGACATGTATTCTTAAGCTAGTAATGATCTAAAAGTGTGTAGTAGAGGGAAAAGAAAATAAGACTTAGAGGTTAAATAAATCTAAATTCATTTTGTTTTATTTTATTTATTTATTTATTTATTCATTTATTTATTTTGGCAGTACCGGGGATTGAACCCAGGGGCATTCTACTTTCAGGCTACACCCCCAGCCCTATTTTTTATTCTTTATTTTGAAACAGGGTCTCACTAAGTTGTGGAGGGCCTCAATAAGTAGCTGAAGCTGGCCGCGAACCCGGATCCTCCAGTCTCACCCTTCCAAGTATTGGAATTACAAGCATGCACCACCATGACTGGCCTAAATTTAAATCTTGGCTCTATAACTCGCAGGCCACATTGATCTTAGGCAAATTATTTGCAATACTAATTATTAATATCGCAAAACATTTATTTATCCTTACGGATTAGGAATTAAGTGCTTTAAATAGATGGTTTTGTTTAATTCATCATTTTGATTTGTTTTTTTTTTTGTGTGTGTAGCACTGGGGATTAAACTCAGGGGCATCCTACCTCCAAGCTACACCCCCAGCCCTATTTTTTATTCTTTATTTGAAACAGGGTCTCACTAAATTGCAGAGGGCCTCACTAAGTAGCTGAGGTGGCTGTGAACCCTAATCCTCCGGTCTCAGCCTCCCAAGTACTAGGAATACAAGTGTGCACCACCATGCCCGGCAAATTCATCATTTTGATTTTTGTTGTTGTTGTTGCTGGGGATTGAATGCAGGGCCTTGTGCATGCTAGCACACACTCTACCACTGGGCTACACTGCCTGCTTCCCCCTCACTCTGATTTTTAAATTTTCTATTCTAAAAACTAAGGCCAAGTATATCCATCTCACTAGGGAATTGTAAAAATCAACCAAGTAATTTTTGATGGGTAGAGAAAGTATTGCCTGAGTGTGTGAATGAGAGAAAGGCATAGACACATGAGGGAAATGGAAGTATGTTATAAAAATGTATGTGACAAATTGTGAAAAAAAATAAAGTATGTTGGAGAAGATATCTATTTCTACCTGTGAGATCAAGGACAAATGGGGGGAAAGAGGGACTAGTGACCTGAAGAATGAGAGCAGGTGAATACAGAATCCTAGGGTTGCTCAGAAAGATAGAGCCGAAGGTTGTAGATGAAAGAAACAATTCATTCTTCAGGGCCCCTCTCTGGTGACACAATCTCCTGTCACAGGGTATCAGTTAATTTATTTATTCCTCTCCTTTACTCACCACAGGCATTAAGCATAAAACTGATCACATTTAATTACAGAAAAGTTTCATTCCAGGAAGTCAAACAGGAAGTTGATTTCACTTACATTGAGGCAATCAGGATGACGATGGAGAGAGATGGGCATCATCATTTATGGGTGGCCACTACATTTTTTTTTCTTTTAGGCTAGGTAGTTTATAAGACACTGTCCATGATCAATTTGATTCAGAAAACTATGTTCTGTGAGACTGGCTCCTTTTGGCAAGGCATGAGATTTGCCAAGGTTTTCAGTGTTCACTGCTTGTGATAGCAATTTCCCTCGTTTCCTTGCATCTTTATATATGACCTGCTATAAATATTGACAGTTATGTTGCTGGAAAGAATAACATGGAGACGGCTTTTCTGAAGCTCCAAGCTGAATTTCGTGGTTGACTGGCCAGCTGGCCCTGCCATCTCTTGACTTCTCTTGACAAGAGCCGGCAAGATTGATGGTTTCGATGGCCTTTCATGGTGCACTGAAGCATTCAGATCTAGCTTTTGTCATATGGGAAACACTACGTTCTGATGTAGCACATTATTTCGATGGACTCAGGGGCTGATGAGTTGGGAGGCAGGCAAATGCCCAACTGGAAGACAATGTCCAAAGATCAAAGGCGTCGATGAGACAGAGAGTTCATAAAATGTGAATACAATTCCAGGGGAGGATTGATGATTATGGAAGCAGAAAGCCAATCAAGTTAAATATTCATTCCAGCCACAAGACTCATTCTCTCACTGGGACCGGGGCCTCTGCCAGGTTTCCTCTGCTTTTCAAGGTCTACACAAGGAAAGAACAAAGCCGTCAAGGATGCTCTCATGCTGGAAAGCCGGCTGCAAGATGGCATGACTCAGAGGTCAGAAACTACCACTGAGAGTTCATCACATTCGACCCTGGGAAGAATAGGGCTGAAACAGTGCGTCTGCTGGAGTGGCTGAGCATCGTCAACACCAGTGAGCCCTAATGAACGTGACAATTTAGAATTATCAAGTAATTTCCTCAGAATTTTTTTTTCTCCTGAAATGTGAAACAAGCCTGGAATTCATCTCTTAAATAATATGTTTAGATTTTCATGTATTAATGTCATGAACAAGGTGACAGGAGGGTACATTTACAAGTTTGACATGATCCGACGCTCTTGTTTCAAGAGCATCAAAATATTAAATGTATTCGTGTGTGTGTGTGTGTGTGTGTGTGTGTGTGTGTGTTGACCTAATTTTGTCATCTTTATCCTCTAATTGCCATCAAAATATTTACTTTGTTGGGAGTAGGTGGGTGGGATGGTGTTAGAGGAAGAAAGGATACAGAAAGAAACAATCCGAAGAGTAGGGTTGAATGGTAAGTATTATTAATTTTGTGTCTTCTCACCAAAAATAATTCTATTTGTATGTTTAGTTTTTCACAATATTTAACCCTATATGTAATTTAGTGAATAGAATGTCTCAATTTGGTTTTCGGTTCACAACTTAGAAAAGGTTCTAATGGAGACAACACAATTCCATTCTGTTCCTTTTTGCTTAGCTTTTTGGATTATCATCACAGTCCATGTGCAATAGACGGTGATGGAGATTTGGAAAATCACAACCTGTAATAAATCTATCTGTAATTCTGATTATCTGGAACAATTGAGAAGTTGGAATTGCCTAATCTTTTCAAGTGAGTGTTGCCACTTTGATCCAGGCAAATGAGAAATAAAACAATACCAACCAGCAGTTTCAAGTATCCTTCTGCTGCATAATAACTCAGCAGTAGACTTTGCTAATGGTGTTTATGAGCTGCCAGTTTGGGACTGGCCCTCAAGCAAGGAGGCATTTGCCCAGGGGATTCTTCTGTCTGGGGGGCCTTTTTGCAGCCCAGGATCCCTTTTAGGTGATTCTCAGCAGGAGCCAGCTCTGCAGGCCAAGGCCTTTTGCAGTGAGCTAACTGTGTTCAATGATTGCTTTAAGGTCCATGCTACATTCAAAATGTTTAAGGACACCAATATAATACCATAAAAATTACTACATAGGACACGCCTGTGTGAAAAGGTCATGACTGCAGTTTTTTAGGTATTATCTACTTCATACCATGAATGCAAAAACAAACAAGCACAAACCAAATAAGTTTCCAAAGTTTAATAGAGATCATTGTATCCTCAATTCAAATAGCACAGTTAAGTGAAGTAACAACTCTCAGCCATGAGATGAATATGGAAGTAGATTATATGCAAAGAAGCCAGAAGTAGAGACCACATGGTGATGGCTGAATAAAGATGAAAGAGAAGATGATTGAGAGCCAACAGTCAGACCATCCAGGTTGTCCTTCAACATGAAAAAGATCCAAAATGTTCATGAGTTCAAGTCAAAGAAGGAAATCAGCAATCCCCATTATACTTTAGGTTTCATTTAATGCCAGAAAGCTGAAACTACCTCTTTGGGGTGTGTGTATTTACCTCACCAGGGAATATTATATCTCCAGTGCTACGTGTTTCGACCTGTCATTTCAGCTCCCTGAATGCAGTCACACTGAGTTCCACTGGGGAGCATTCTTGAGATGGCCTCTGGCTACTAAAGGGGCTGTGCCCATCTGCTCTAGAGTATTGAATTGCATTTCATAACTGTTTCTAATTCACATAAAATATAATCTCAAGGTGGGGGGGACTTCAGAGAGAGGCCTTCGCAGGGTGTCAAGGAATCTCAGTCAGGTCCCTGGTCCCTGTTCCTCGTGGGAGAGTTGAATTCATTTATTTGCCATAGTTGAAAGGAAAAGAGAGAATAGAGCAAAGGGCTTGGTATAAGTGAGTGGTCATGTATTCAAAGGTTTAGAGGGTTGGCACCCTTACAGTTCTTTACATTATTTATTTTTGTTCTTACTGGCAAAAGAAAATCCAACTTTGTGTATCTTCTTGAGTCTGTCAAGGACACATAAGGACCTGGCCAACATATGACCACCCTTTTGGTAGGCTTAGGGAGGAGGTGCAAAGGAGGAGAAGGAATTCAAGACCATTATCTGAATCACTGAACAAATGCTCAGTAAGGGCCCAGAATCTGGAGGATACTTAGAAGCAAAATACATTGCTCCAGCCTTTTTGGAGACAAACTGAGATGGCAGAAATAATTGGCAATTGTCTCACTTATATGTGGAATTTAAAGAGTTGATCTCATAGAAGCAGAGAGTAGAAGAGTGGTTAGCAAACTCTAGGAACAGGGCAAAGGGTGGGGGAACTGGAGATGTTGAGCAAAGGGTCCAAAGTTCAGTTAGACAAGGAGGAGTGACTTTCACTGATCTATGGTACAGTCTGGTGACCACAAATATTAAAAAATGTGCTGCATATTTAAAAATTGCTAAAAGAATATATTTTAAATGTTATCACCTCCCACAAATATATAATGAGATGAAGTGATATATATGTCCATTAGTTTGGTTTAATCTTTCTACAGTGTATACACACATCAAACTTCACATTGCACCCCAGAAATATATATAATTATTATTTTTCAATTAAGGAAAGAAACAAAGAAATTTTAATAAGTAATAAATAGGTCAGGTATGGTGGCAAACCCCTGTAATCCTAGTACTTGGGAGTCTGAGACAAGAGGATTGCAGTGGCCAGCTTCAGCCACTTAGCAAGACCCTGGTTCAAAAATAAAAAAAGGTTGCAGGATACAGCTCAGAGGTAGAACACCTCTGGGTTCAATAACAATAACAACAACAAGAACAATAATAATAATAATAAGTTGTGTTAGGACAAAAAGGGAAAAGAATTAAGGCAAAATAGCTGGAGCTACGTTTAAGCAGCACATGTCAGATGAGTAATCAAGAAAACAAGTGCAAGGTGAGAGCCACCAGCCATTCTATGTTCTATAGAAGCTTCACTCTGAGCCTCATCTCTGCATGAGGCAGCATTGCACAGTGGATGAGTTTATGGATCCTGGAGTCAGACAGCCTGAGTTCAAGTCCTAGCTTTACCACTGAGAGCTACAGGATCTTGGACAAAGACACGTAAACTCTCTGCTTTAATTTCTTCATCTTTAATATAATAGACCTAATAGTAGTCTGGAATAGTTGCTATAAGAGTTAAGTAAATTAAGAGGCATAACGTGCTTAGCACAGTGTCTGGTTCCTTTTTGAAGGAGCTGGGCCTCAGCGTTGTCTTGTAGAATGGATGGAATCAGGCGGGTGTAGGCCGATGTCACACTGTATCCAGTGAGAGGTGTTGGTATCAGTGGGAATGCAGAGGTGGAGAAAAGCACAACTCATCTGGTTGAGTAAGAAGACCCTAACTGGAGCCAAAAGTTCTAGTGAGGGTGAGAGGCACTGGGCTCAGACTATTAAGATTCCTGAATACTGAGATAGGGAGATTATTTTTAATTCTATAAGACAAGTTTCCATCTCTCTCTTTCAAGACAAACAAATGATGCTGTGCGAGTAAAGAAAGATACACCACATTAATGATATGCAGAATCAAGCCATAGTATGCTGGTAACCAGCTCTGCAGAAAAAAAAATCTTAATATATTTAAATACTCATGGCCAATTGAAGCTATCGAAGTGAGGTAAATAAAAGGGAATTGGGAAGAGAAAGCACAGTGGGCTCTTACAAGAAGGCACAGGTGGGCCCAAGTTGACTCCAGCACCCCGCTCCCTGTACTTGGTGCTGAGGGAGTATGGAATGACCCTTAGATGCAGTGGCCATACCTTATCTTTTTTTTTTTTTTTTACAGTATTGGGGATGGAACCCAGGGGTGCTCTACAACTGACCTATAACTCCAGCCCTATTTTATTTTACAGCATCTTTCTAAGTCTCCCAAATTGGCCTCAAACTCATGATCCTCCTTCTTCATCCTACTGCATAGAGCCCTCTGTTAATCTGCAGTGCTTAGAAGGGGGAGCTCTAATGCTGAGTTGCTCTGTGGAATAAGCCTGGTTTGGTCCCTCTTCTCTGTGCAAGATGCAAGACATGGTCCTGACATGAAGAAAGGTATAGATCAAGGAGAGGGAACCAGCAAAAAGAGCACCAGGCTGCAAGCTTCTTTGGAATGTTAAGTGTGGAGGACAGAGCAGTGGGGAAGAGGGAGGGGTCAGTGAGGTAGAATAGCCTGCTGACAGATGGGAGAAGCTAAAGTCGCAGACACACTTCAGTCCTTCAACCAGGAGTTCTTTAGCCAGGTGAGTGTTAGGGAGCAACCAGGCTTTAAAACCCATTTACAGACTGGGCGTGGTGGCGCACGCTTGTAATCCCAGTACTTGGGAGGCTGAGACAGGCGGATCTGGGTTCACAGCCAGCCTCGGCTACTTAGTGAGGCCCTCCACAACTTAGTGAGACCCTGTTTCAAAATAAGGAATAAAAAATAGGGCTGGGGGTGTAGCCCAGAGGTAGTATGCCCCTGGGTTCAATCCCCAGTACCGCAAAAAATAAATAAATAAATACATAAAATAAGACCCATTTACACCAAAGTGCAAAATGACTAACTTGAGGCAAATCTTTGGTCTCTGGGACAGAGTGTCAGCCAGCATGAGTCTCAGCCTGCCCAGGTGTCTTTCCAGGCTCTTGCATTGCATATACCACATGCTCAATTCACATCTGCACAGCACTGAATCTACATGATCTGAGGGAGCCTGAAATTGCATATGAGTGTGTGTGTGTGTGTGTGTACATGTTGAGAGATAGGAGAAAGAGCATTTTCTTCCAGAATTTTCAGTTCTTATAGTTCACTGTCTTGATCCTCATCCAAAGTATATACTCAGTTGATGTGCCTTCTCTTCACTGAGGCTACTTCTTTATTCTTTGAGACATGGGACACATTCAAATTCACTGTAATTATCCACTCCCCTGACCTCCTAGGAGACACTCACAGAATAAACCAAAACAATTGTCCTGTTAGGAATTATTTTAAAGGGCTGGGGTGTGGCTCAGTGGAATAGTGCTTGCCTAGCATGTGTGAGGCCCTGGATTCAATCCCCAGCACTGCACAAAAATAAAAAAAGGAAGGAAGGATTTAAAGTAATCTGACCTCTGCCCCTACCTCCAACATCTTCCACAAAAACTGTCATATTTTCAGTTCTTTCTTACTGTTTATTACCCTGGACTTAGAGAAAAGGGACTATTTCAACTTCTTCTGCCCTTATATCTGAGAGGTCCATTATCCACCTCATAAGCCGTTTCTAGAGTCCTTGTCTCTCCATCTCCAACCTTATAAGGATCTCATATTAAGCTTTTTGAAGGTGAGACCAAGACTAGTCTTGTTTATATTTTCCCACTTAAGCGTAAATAGGGGACTGAGTATTTGGCCACTCTCTCAGGTGGCACCGCTGCTGTCATTTCCATTACCCTCCACTGTTGAGAAGAAGAGATACAGGTGGGCAAGGACCTCCAGAAACAGTCACCCCTTTCACCATTTTTCATCACTGAAAGTTTGGCCAGAATCACAGAGCTTCAGGAGGGGCCATTTGAGGATTTGACTCAGGCAGTAAATAGAACAAACACAGTATAGAAAGGAGAATATCTGGCTTTTGTGCAATAGACAGTGGAAATGAGAGAGAAAGAAGTGAAGAAACCAGGTTAGGCTACGAAAATGCCCAGGTACAAAGTATTGAACATCCCATATTCATGCTGTCAGTGGGTAGGAGAAGAGATGGAACAATGACAAAAAAATATCTTTTGAATCTGCATGAGTTAGTGTCAGACTGATATGGAGAAAACACAAGAAGAGAGTCAACTTTGATAGAGGTTTCAGGAGCAAATCATTGATGAAATATGGTAGCATTAATAAAAAAAAGAGAAGGTGGGTTTTGGCAAAAGCATGTTGAGTTCAGTTTTAAGCAATTCGAGGTCAAGGTGACCCTTTGAAATCCAAATGATGCTCCAGCAAGCATAGAATCTATCCGGAGTTACTCAGGCAACCTATCTGTGCCCCATGTTGATTTGTGTTTGTCCTGCTTGAGACATCCATCTCTTTCTTGTGGGCCAATAAACACATTCTCAGTTAAGAAGGAGGTTTTTTTGCTTTGCTTATTCAGTTTAGTTTTATTTCTCTTTATGAAAATTAAAACATTTATCTGTGCATTATTAAGATCAGGAAGCATTATCACTAGGATTTGTGTTAATTAAAACCTTCCATATTTAAAGAAAAATGATGATGAAAATTTCTATGAAATGAAAATTTAGCCTATAAATAATAAACAGAGCTCGGACATGTCTTCCTTTCTCCTTCCACATAAATCTTACTCACAAGGGAACTCAGGCAGAGTTGAAATGAACACTGACACCTGACATCCAGAGAGTTCTTGTGCTAAGAAAGACCTCAATAGGATCTGGCTTCTATCCATACCTTCAGCCTCATCTTCTACCACTATATCTGTATTCCAGTAACCCCAGACCTCTTGAGATTCTGTGCACACACTGTGCCATCTTATCTTCCTGGGCTTCTGTAGGTATTGCACCTGCTGCTATGCCCAGTGCGGCATCTTTTTCACCTTTACCACCTCCTGCATCCTGCCTCACAGTGATAATAGGCTTCTATTCACTGTTCATGATCCAGCTCAAGTGTGACTTCTCTTTACAACTGACTTCCCTAGTTTCCAGACAACATAGTTAATCCCTTCTTTCGATCTTTCCCAGAGACCTCCCTGAGTCCTACAGGTTATTATATTGGATCCTGCATTCCTTAATTGTTTACATGTCTCCCTGCCTGCCTTCCTCATGCCATGAGTGCCTCAAAGGCTGAGTTTTTGTCTTATTTTATATTTCCAGTGTTGGACATAATGCAGACACTCAAGAAATGTTTGTTAAGTGAATAGAAAAAGGAGAAAGGAAGGAAGGAAGGAAGGAAGGAAGGAAGGAAGGAAGGATTAAATTAACTAGGTGTTTCCCTGTTTCACTGAGGAAACATACCTTAACAAAATGAGTAAGTAATTGTTAGAGTACTATACTGCATTTTAAACTCCTTGAGAGAAGTTGCTTCTGTTGTGGTGTTCCTATCTAATTCATTTTCCCTTAAAGTTTCCATCTTTTCTTTTAAATCCCATAGTGCCTCTTGTTTAGGTGATCATACCAATTATATCTCCCAACCCCCAAAAGTATTCTTGAATATGTGAGTGTTGTTAAATTAAAAATTATCCAATGATACCTGTCAAAGTACAGAAAGAAAAATGTAAATTCAAGTCCCCTAGGATGGTTTAGGGACCACTACAATGTGGTCTTGTGGTGGAGGAGAGAGATTAGGCCCAAATCTGAATATGGAGTGGGCCAAGGAGCAGTATGAGGATCAGCATTTGAGAAATGACTAAGAAGAAATACCAGGGCTGATGGGGGCGGAGTTCTAGGTAAACTAGGATTCCTGCTGAAGACAGGCAAGAGTGACCAGACATCACGGGGAGGATGGTGGAGGATGGAGAAACTGTTCAGATGTGGCAGGTGATCAGATTTCAAGGATGGAGTCCTTACTAAACTGACTTAGTGGGCTCTTTTGATAAAACTTGTTGCAATGAAGTACATGCACAGGTGTAGAAGAAAGTTTAAAAGTCTAAGATTTGGCCAAGCAAAGAATCATTGTCAGCCTTGCAAATTATATTGTATTTCCTGCAATTTCCACTTGTTTCTCATAATCTCTTGGTGTATACTCCCATTATGTTTTGTTATATTTAACACTAAAGATGCCTCATAGATCCTAGGCACCTACCTAGAGTCGTGCAAATGTCCCCTTAATTGTCTGTCTGTGCAACGAAGCTCTAACTACATCACTCAGGCTTTTAGGAGGCAGCAATATGAACTTGGCGAAGGCTTGGATATTAGGTTATGGTCAAAATTAGGACTTCACTTTGTATCATATGCTTTAATATTAACACAAGGGCTAAAATATGATGGGAAATATTTTAATTTTACTATTTTTTAGGAATTGTTTATTTTTACTTTTTTCCCACATCTATTATTGGGTCTCAAAAAATATAAAATCAGGTTTTAGGGGCTGGGGATAAAGTTTGGTGGTAGAGCCATTGCCTGGTATGTGGGAGGCCCTGGGTTTATTCCCAGTATGCAAAAGAAAGAAAAAAAAAGGGAAAAGGAGAAAGACAGGTTGTTTTGTGGCTTTTCGTGCTGGGGATTGAATCCAGGCCTCACTCATGATAGGTAAATGTTCTACCACTGAGCTATACCCTCAGCCCCCAAAGCAAATTTTTTAATACACTATTATTTTCTCAAAAGGCTACCAAGTTGCTGGAATTTAATGCTAACCCTCAACCATTTTTCCTTTCTCTAGATCTAGGAAATAGTAGGTATCTGATATACATTAATAAAGCGAATATGAAAATCCAGAGTAAACAGTCATATTTTTTAAAACCTATAGAGTACATTTTTGTCTAATAGTGAGTTTCCATCATTGCCAACAATAACAGGTAGGACAGTATTTGAATGTCGCCTATCAGCTGTTAGATTATAATTTTTTCAGATTTGTAAAGAAAAAAAGTTGAACACCAGTTTTGACAGAAAGTCCTGAGCCTCCTCATATCTGCCAGTGGAAGCAGGAGGAAGGCTGAAGACTGAAGAGGCAACTTCAGTCCCACTTACGGCTCAGTTTCCATTCCACTAGGGTACATACAATCCTTATCTATAATGCAACTTTTATTCATTTCATGTCTTATGTTTTTCTGAGAAGGAAGTTGATCAGAAACAATCTATTTTGAAGGTTTCATTTTGGTTTTTTGGTACTTGCTTGTTAAGGTGAGGCTTGGAAGTTTCTTATGATCCCTTCCAATGACCCAATTTTCCTTCCAAAAAGTAAGCAAGAAAGTTGAATGTTTCTGTGTTCTGCCATTCCAGAGATAAGGGACAGCTGATTTTAGAAATCCAGGTACAAATGATACATGCAGCATTGCCAGATTCCCAGAGCCTGCCTGCCTGTGTCCTGTTCCCTGGATGACAGTGGGTGCTGGAGAGCACTTGATGGTATGGAACTCTGAATGGCCAGGCATGCGGCATCTGTTGGGAACACAGCCTGGTTTCCCTGGATCAGAAGCATTTCTCTAAACATTAGAATCTAAAGGATTTCTTAAATAGAGGAATCTACTTGGTAAGCTCGTTACCGGTCTCTTTCAACCAGAGTCAAGCTAAGAATTCTCAGCTGATGGTTGTGGAGTGAGTAAATCGCATGCAGCCTTCAATCATTAGTGACAGATCAATTTTGAAGGAATGAAGTTGTGCAACAGAGTACAAAGGCTGCTCATGATTCTAATTGTTGGGATCCATTAGAAAGGGTCTTTCTGCAGACTGGTGGCTTCTTACAGCACCAGAGTCCACCCCCAAATGAAAAGTACCCTGCTGGTAATTAACTCACAGCTCTTTCTTCTCTATTGTGCCCTGATTTTCTGTATTGTTTTAATCTCAGACCCTGTTTCTAGTAAGACCCATGGAATCTTCTATTATTTCTCCAAAACATTTTATGATAGACAGAGTTTCAATCAACCACTCACTCTGATTTCATTTTACTTTTCATTCTTATAATCTGTAGGAAAAAGATTTTCAAAATTCAAGTTCTCTCTTTTTTTGTGTGTGTGTGGTACTTGGGATTGAACCCAGAGACATTCTACCTCTGAGATACACCCTCAGTCCTATTTTATTTTTTGAAACATGATCTCACTAAGTTGCAGAAGGCCTCACTAAGTGGCTGAGGCTGGATGTGAACCCGCGATCCTCCTGTCTCAGCCTCCCAAATACTAGAATTACAAGCATGTGCCACTGCGCCCGGCTAAAATTCAAGTTCTCTTGTCTCATTTTTCAGTATCCTGAAACTCTGTGATCCTTGGGAGATGTGTTTTACCTGACTCTCTAACATTCTATGTAAGAACATACAATGTGATTAATTTGGTTTTCATTTATTTCAACACCCCATATGCACATTACTAAATGATAAAGAATTTGGTTTCATAACTATCTATGCACCAGTGTCTATGGCCTGGAAGTTCTGTTTGAGCAAGTATATTGCCAAAGCGAAATCAGAGGAATTCATGGACAACTGGGAATGGTTAAAGTAATCTTTCTCTTGGAATTGTGATCATAACATATGAATTAAAATTTGGAAGCCAAAAAAAGCCATTGAAATGAGGGGCCATTACACCTCTGACCACTTGGGAAATACCCCCAAGAAAATGACTTAAAGATCTTATGAATTGTTCAGCAATGATTGCTTAACTGTAGGATCTATGAAATAGGGAGTGGGAAGTGGAAAGACAGAGGGTGAAGGAGAAATCTGTAACATCTGGTGAAAGTGACATGTCGAAGTTTAAAGTAATGTTCATTAGGACCTAGCCCAGGGCGGGATCACAGGTAGACTTTTTCTAAGGAACCTTGCATACTCCTTCCTGGTGAAGGACCAAGAATGTATAAACCTACAGATAGTCAAAGATATTAAGTCATGGAAGGTAAATGCTTACATTAATAACTCATAATAGTTCTCCAAATGTCTGTAAGAGGCTTTCATTTAACAATAGTTGGCAAATACTATGTCAGTGGAAAGTATAGCCAAGTTTTGGCTCTTCCAGAAAGTTGTCATCACCACCACTTTAATATTTAAGAGATTAATGTTTCAAGACTCTTCAAAAAAAAAACTGTCCTTGGAATCTAATTGAAAGCTTCTCTGTTTTCCTTCATTATGCTTTGTTTCCATGTGATTTTGATGGTTCTAAATGCATTTAATATATAGGTGCCTATGGGGAAGTGGTTCTCGAAGTGTCCCTGGACCAGCAGTATCAGCTTCACCTAGAAACAGGTTAAAAGTACAAACGCATGGGCCACCCCACCCCACAGACTTGCTAAATCAGAAGCTTATGAGGGTGTAGCCCAGCTTATATTTTAATAAAAATTCCATGTGATTCTGATTTTCACTCAAATTTTAGCATTGCTGCTCAGTGGTAATGAGAGGTTGTTCATGAGGCCATGCCAGTTTGTGCCAGTCATGAAGTCTTGATCAATGTTTTTTCAGTACCCAGCAGGTATAAAGCATGCCATCGGTATCATTTGTATTAAATATGGAGCAGAAGCATAACTCTTCTCAAGCATTGTCACATGAACCCAAGGATACCTCCAAGAGTACTGAAGAGACTAAATTCATGTGTCTCGAGAAATTTTAACGCTTTTTGCATTCCAGGTTTATTTAATTTTATCCTTTCTTTACAAAATTGCCTGCCCATGTCCTGGTTTTATTTTCCACATCTAAAAAGAGAAGCCACAGCCAGGCACTGCGGCACACTCCTGTAATTCCAGTACTTGGGAGGCTGAAACAGGAGGATCGCAGGTTTGAGGCCAGCCTCAGCAACTTCACGAGGCCCTTGGCAACTTAGCAAGACCCTGTTTCAAAACATTAAAAATAGAAAGAGTTAAGGTTGTAGCTCAGAGTTGAATGCCCCTGGATTCAAACCTCACTACCCCCCCAAAATAAAAATAAAAGAGAAGCCAAGTTTGGAAAGAAAGACTGTCTGCCACCCATCTGTCCTTGAGATGAAGTACTTGCCCATTTTGTCCTGATCTCTGCCTATCCATCACCATCTGGCACCACATTAAGGCTCTTCTTCTCCCCCTCCCCTAGTCTCCAATGTTTTGTTTTATATTTTTGATACTTTGGCATGCCTGTGTCTTTGGTACAAGAAAAATTCACAGCATATTTGAGGAAGATAATTATTTTCCCCTTCATCTCAGGTCAGGGAATCAGTGTTTGGTTTCCCCCTTCCTTCCCCCCAGTACTGAGGATTGAAGCCAGGGATACTCTACCACTAAGATACATCCCCAGCCCTTTTTATTTTATTTACTTTTTTAATTTTAGAGTCTTGCTAAGTTACCCAGGCTAGGCTTGAACCTGCTACTCTCTTGTTTCAGCATCCCAAGTACTGGGATTATGGGCGTATGCCCCCATACCCAGCTTCTCATGGAATCACTGCTTAGTTCTACTTCCTCTTCTTCCTAAAAAATCTCTCTAATGGGCCTAACTACACCTACATTGCAGAAATCTGGGGAAGATGAGGAGGGGAAAAAAGTCCCTAAAAAACTTAGCATATTGCATGACAGCATGCTGTTTGATATCAACAAAATTATTTTATTGAGTATTAAAACTTCTCTTAGATTAGTACTTTTGGAATTAATCATAAGTAACCAACTCAAGAAAAGCAATCTAGTTTGATTATAGTATGATGATGATATATTCAAAGAAATACATATTTTATCTATTATTCTGGTACACTTATAAAAATAGTTTAAATAAATTTTCTAATCATTTCTACCAAGTAGAAGAAGATGCTTCCCTCCTTAAGGATTGTAACAGAGAACAAGCAGATTAATTTGGTTTTGAGACCAGGAGGATACAGGCAGAATGTTCACTAGTGCAAACAAAATAGAACCTTCACTTCAGTTTGTTACTGGATACAAGGTGCAAAAGAGCTTTCCCAGGCAGTCTGGCTTCAGATGCCCCCAGGCCCTGGCCATCTGCACAGCTACTGGAGGGGGATCCAAAAATATCTCTGGGAATTACAACCACAGAAGCAAGTGTCTAGTGCCCCATTGCCCAACGGAAAATCCACCGAAGGACCCTCGGTCTAAGTCAGCAACATCCTCAACTTGAGCCACTTCCTCTTTGAGGCTTATGAAGCCAATGGTGTACACACAGGGACTACATTTGTTTTCAATTTTCAGGGAATGAGATGGGGTGTCATTTTTCTCTGTATGCTTTTATTTCAGCCTGTTCCCTGAAAAGGCTGGAAAGCTAAATTCTGTATTTTAAGTGTCATGTCAAATATGCTGTCTAACAAAGATATACCAACTTATAATATCATGTATTCTACACGAATATATATTTTTGTATGGAATCCCCATAATTATTTCACTCACCAGAGAAATCTATCCAGCTAAGACACAAAAACCTTAGTTAAGATATTTTAAAAAGCAATTTTTCCCCAAACAGTTATAGGGAGCAACTTGTCTCGGTTATTCACCAGGGTCTAGGGCAGTGTCGAGCACGTACTACAGGTGTCCAATAAACCCTGTGGAAGTGTGTTATATGGAAGTCAACTGCTCAGTTACAACATTGGATTAGGAGATTGAGTGCCTGATAGATTTACTTTCAGTTGACCTGTATGACTTTTAGTTTTGCAACTTTTTCAGTTTTTTTCTATGCATGAATAACCTAAGAATTTTGCTTTTTAACTCCTCCTACCATTTTTTTCCTTTTTAGAGAAAACACATTCAGATACAAGATCTCTGCCAATATACTTGAGATCTGAGTTGTAGCACTTAGGCTGTGAAGCACTTCAAAAAGTTGATTGATGCCCTACTAGAGACAAACATCCTTAAGGAACTTAGGACAGATCCTTTCTTTTTCAAGAAAATAAACTCTAAAATATGAGGACTTCTAAGGTGAAAGGAAAGTACACGAACCCAAGAACTATTATAAAGGAATCTTGCTTTCTGCCTCCCTGTGCTATCATCTGCACTTCCCTCAGTATTTCCATTGACTTAAAACCTTTATTGGGCTCTAGCCGGGCGTGGTGGCACACGCTTGTAATCCCAGTACTTTGGGAGGCAGAGACAGGAGGATCCGGGTTCGCGGCCAGCCTCAGCTCTCTCTCTCTCTTTCTCTCTCTCTCTCTCTCTCTCTCTCTACTTAGTGAGGCCCTCCGCAACTTCGTGAGACCCAGTTTCAAAATAAAGTATAAAAAAATAGGGCCGGGGGTGTAGCGCGGAGGTAGAACGCCCCTGGGTTCAATCTCCGGGACCGCAAAAAAAAAAAAAAAAAAAAAAACCTTTACTGTGCTCTGTCCTCGCAGTTCTAGTGTGTCCTGGGGCTGTCTGCCCAATCTAGGCAGTTTCATTAACTGCATTTTTTTCATTAAGCGAGTTTTTCAGTTTGTGTGTTGGGGGAGTGGAGATATTAGGGGCGTTAAGTTCATTGACTTCTTAGCCAGTGATATTAAGAAGAATTCGAGGTGTTTCTCAAGACAGTGTGGCATAACAAAAATAAAAATAAGGTATTACAGAGTTTTAATTAAAACAGAGCTTCTCCATCCAAGATGGAACTTAAAGGTCTCTGCTCTCTGCATCATTTTAAGAACAAGCATACTACTGCAAGTGATTTCTAGTTGTAACGTTACCCTTCTTACCCAGTTGGAGGTAATTAGGAGTCTTTGTTGTGAACTTTGGTATCTACAGAGGCAAGGAACATTCTTTTCTTGTTAATCATGCTTAAAATGGCAGACTAGTGACTCTCAACCCCTTAGAACAACTGAACTAAGAAGCTCAGTGAAAGGTTCTGAGACCCAAGGAGAAGGAAAAACAGAGTATGGATTAGGGTTGCTTAAGGGACCACTCAGTGGGGGATGGATTCCCCTCCCCACTTCCTATCTTAGAAAATAACAAAACTCCAATGACCCTCCAAAAACAACTACCTTTTATATTCGTAGCTGAATCATTTCTTCTTTACTGAAAATGAAATAATGGAAGTGACTTTGTTGCTTTAGAAGGAAGGATTACATCTTCCTAGACATCCATTTGAAAAACCAAGTGGTATAGAAGTGTAGCACATTTTAAAGACACCCTAGCATCTTTATAAATACTTCAATTGCAAACCTTAGAATCTCGAATGAGTTATTGATATCCCTTGGCTACTGTGATACATTGGAGTAGATTTTTATTAAAAATAAAATGAAATCCATTTCAAGCATCTTTATTCTCCATCAGGAATTTTATAAAAATAAATTCAAATAGATTGTTGTTAGCTTTGCAAGGATGAGCTGACATAAAAGGTAATGAGCTCCCCATTGTTGAAGGATTTGAGGTCTCAGCTGGATAATTCCAGATGATGTTAGAAGGGACAATCTTTAAGGTCCCTTCTAATTCTGAGATTCTATGGTTATAAAATCTATCATTTTGTTGAAAGAAAAAATTTTAAAAGTGTTTGCAAGGAAATGATAGAGCAATGAAAGGGGAAACACAGAAAGAACTTTTTTAAAAAGTTGTCTACTAAGCAATCACCACACTTGCTTATTTATAAGCTTTCCTTATAAAATTTACTTCTTTTTCTGATAATAAAAGTAATATACGTTAATGGTAGAACATTTGAAAACTAACCCAAAATTGCTTTACTAGAGAAGATCATTTTTTAATATCTTTTGTTTTTAATATTTTGGTGTGTTTCTTCCATAAGCATTCATATTCATGTTCATATTAATTTTTCAAATTGTGCTTCCTTCTATTTTAACCTGCTCTTAAAGTTCCTAATATAATACCTATTTTTTATACATGAATTGGTACTCAGAACCAAAGTGATCCATTTGTTAATATATTTTGTAATTCCACCAGGAAGAAATGGCCACAGAGGGGCACATCTATATGGGAGAGAGGACCAAAGAGTAATCCTGTTCTCCTCAACAATTATGTAGCAATCAGCCATGATAAGACGCCCAAATTACTAAATTAACAAAAATACTTTTATTTAACGGCCACTTCTAAAAGTTAAATGGACAGATGCAAAAACAAAAGCCAATATGAAAATAAAAATTGGGGGTGGGGACATAGCTCAAAGGTAGAGTACATGCTTAGCATGCACAAGGCCCTGGGTTCAATATCCAGAACTCAAATAAATAACTGAAAAATACAGTTTTTATTGAAAATCAGAGCTGAAAAGAAACTAGTTATCTAGATTGATTCAGACTGATTTATTCCTACCCTGGGCAATTATGAAATAATTCTCCTTTGTCCTGTACTTCAAGCCTGTGTCCTTAGTTGTAAATTATGTATACCCCCTGTTTCCAAACTTTCAAATAGAATATATGTGATGAATGTATAATTTGGGTCCTGTAAATAATGTCTAGCCTAGGAATGGCTTCTAGTCCTGCTAAATATTTAGGAGTTGTAAACAAAGTAAACCATAAGGACAGAACAAAACAAACACTCACAATTTGCCATTCCTTTTGTGGTTCCAGATTGTTTCTCTGTGGGTCTTTGCTTCAACATTGCTATAGAGCCAATACAATACTAATTGTAACTAACAATGACCAAGGATTCTTCTTTATCACAGCAGCATGGAAAAGGGACCTCTCTTGTCCTGTCTATCCTGTTCTGAGATTACTTTCTCTGACTTGCCAAATAAGACTTCTTTGGTGCGTTGCATGGGACCAGTAATATCTGAACAGAATCATCACTCTGTGGTGGTCTGGCCACACACAGTACATTTATGACAATTTAAAAGGATTCCACTAAGAGTTGTGTAAAAAGATATAATATTAAACTGGACAACTGGTGATAGGTAACAGGGAATGAGACCTTTTACTAAAGTTGTTCAGTTTTTTTTGTTTGCTTTGTTTTGTTTCACAAAAGCTCTGAAGATTTTAACAAAAATCCCCAGACACAGTGTTAACTCTCTTAGCAGGTTTCTGTTGTTCACTCTTTTCCTAAAGGGTTGTTAATGAGGTACTAGATGTTAGTAGAGTAATGGCTTTGTTATTCTCCATAGGCTGACTTTTTTCTGATTAGCCCACCTTGGAAAGCCCCTGAACATTTTAGAAATTGTTCTGGGGGATTTTCATCTAAAATTAGAAAGGATGGGGGTGGAGTGGTTAATCAAGGTACAGAGGCCCATGTAGGGTATGCCTCTCATTTCAATTCTTCCCAGTCTGCTTTTATGTCCTATATATATTAGGATCCACTTACTTTGTTATTATTATTGTTGTTGTTCCTAGGTTAAATTTAATAAACATGGGGAAGAATCTACAAGCCTAGTATCTCTGTCCTTTCTATATTAAAAACTAAATTCTATTTAGCACTTGATCAATAAAACTGATGTACAGTTTATCGTATGCATTTTATTTGATCCTTACTATAATTTTGTAATACAGGAAAAGCAGATACAAATTCTCACTCCCCTTTTTACACATGAGGAAATAAATTTAGAGATTTAGTAAGTTGCCCAGAATTGCATAATTAGTAAAACTCAGAATAATAGAATTCGTCCTCTGGTTCAAATGTTTTCACATTCAGATGCCCTCATAAAATGCTTCTTAACTCTTCTAAATCTTTAAAATAACACCAAAATGATGGAGAATTTAAATTCAGTATAATTATTATTTTTTAACTCACAGGCTGCTATATTTCTTCAGTGTTTTAAAGGGATTTGACCACAAATCCAAGTCCAGGCAATTTCTAGTACCAAACAGTTGACCTTGCTCTGATCCACATCACACCTACAGCTGTCCAAAGAACTCACACACACACACACACATCATTAATCCAATGATGGAGGATATATATATCTATAAATAGAACACCAGACAAACAGCAAGGTTTCCATTTAAAATGCCATAAAAGTAATTGTTTTCTATCAGTTAATTAAGGCTCATGCAAGTAATCATTGCTCTGCTTGACATTGTGCTAGTGGTTTATGACTCCTTCACCTCCTCTTCAGCTCTGGAAATCCTTACTCAGTTCAGGATTATGGTCTGGATTTACTTAAGCAATGCCATCAGAAGCCTGTGCTCCTGAGTACTTGTCATTGTCTTTTCCCTGAGTCTCTAAGACTGTTCTTTGTGGAACAGGAAGCACTTTGGCCTGTAGCTGATTACAGGAGCTTTCAGGAAAGTATTAGCATAAACAAATAACTATCTGTGAATGATAAGAGACTTAAAATAGCCATGTTAAAACATCTGATAAGAATTCACTATAATGTATTTAATAAGGAAATTTGGTTGTTTCTGCAACAGAACTTGTGTGTGCATGTGTATGTGTGTGTGTGTGTGTGTGTGTGTGTGTGTGTGTGTGTTGCTGGGGATTGAACCCAGGGGCATTCTACCTCTGAACTACATATCCAGCCTCTTTTATTTTTTATTTTGAAACAGGGTCTTGCTAAGTTGCTGAGGGTCTCACTAAGATGCTGAGGCTGGTCTGAAACATGTAATCCTCCTGTCTCAGCCTCCCAAGTATTGGGATTACAGTGTATACCACCACACCTGGCTGACATAGAACATTTTCAGATAATAACTGGAATTATGGGCATTAACAATATACCAGAGCCGGGCGTGGTGGCGCACGCTTGTAATCCCAGTACTTTGGGAGGCGGAGACCGGAGGATCCGGGTTCGCAGCCAGCCTCATCTCTCTCTGTCTCTCTCTCTCTGTCTCTCTCTCTCTCTGCTTAGTGAGGCCCTCCGCAACTTCGAGAGACCTGGTTTCAAACTAAAGTATAAAAAATAGGGCCGGGGGCGTAGCGCGGAGGTAGAACGCCCCTGCGTTCAATCCCCGGTACCGCAAAAACAAACAAACAAACAAAAAAAACAATATACCAGGACATACCATGGACAGCAAGGACACTGACAAATTTTTAGGAATTTTATACATCTTCAGAAACAGTGTTTTACCCATACAAATATAACTTAAGGAAGCAGCACTTCTTATTTATGACAGAGCTTCCCAGGCAATTTAACATAGTAAATAACCCTGATAATAAGTTAACATCTAGCTGGATGTGGTGGCACACGCTTGTAATCCCAGTACTTGGGAGGCTGAGACAGGAGGATCCAGGTCCGTGGCCAGCCTCAGCTACTTAGTGAGGCCTTCTGCAACTTAGTGAGACCCTGTTTCAAAATGAAGAATAAAAAATAGGGCTGGGGGTGTAGCTCAGAGGTAAAATGCCCCTGGGTTCAATTCCCAGTACTGCCAAAAAAAAGAGAAAAGTTAACATCTCTTTTATTACCAAGGAGAAAATAAATCCTCTGAGATTTTTCAGGAGCCCTCTGAGAAACCCCAGAATCAGTTTGAAGTTGACAAGACTTCATTAAGAATTTGGCTTAGGAAGTTGTCAAAAATGTCAAAAGGTGTGGTGGCACACTCCTGTAATCCCAGTACTTGGGAAGCTGGGACAGGAGGATGGAAAATTTGAGGACAGCCTCAGCAATTTAGCAAGACTCTCAGCAACCTCATGAAACTATGTCTCAAAATAAAAAGTAAAAAGGGCTGGGGGTGTAGCTCAGAGGTAGAATACCCCTGGGTTTAATCTACAATACCACAAAATAAATAAAATGGTCAGAGGTTTGGTTAAATGGGATCACAGACCACTATGAAACAAGAGCTACTTATCTATTTAACGAAAGTGACAATCAAAGATTTCTGAGATGATATGAGGAAAAAAATTAACTCTTTTAATATTGAGAAGACCTGGGTTTCTTCAACAATCAAGGCATGATAAAGACAACAGGAAGCACACAGAATCATTATTTTCCAGGTATATTACTTAAGAAATAAAGAAAACCTTTCAAAATCTCACATTTAGAATAGACCAGAGTCAGGTTTGGTAATCCCAGTACTTGGGAAGTTGAGACAGGAAAATTACAGGTTTGAGGGTAGAATGCCCCTGGGTTCAATCCCCAATACTACTACTACTACTACTACTAATAATAATAATAATAATAATAATAATATCAATAACAATAAAACAGCAATCCAAGTATACTTTGTCATTTAAGTGCTGATTTCTCATTGGTGCACTACTGGGCTAATTTTTAAAATGTTACAAATAAATCTCTTCAATCTTAGCCAGTTTGACCACACAAGATAACATTCTTTCTCTCATTTTTTCATAGACCCTTTAAAACTTTCTGTATCCAGTTGGGTTTTTGTCCTTCATTTTCCTCTTTCTAATTTAGGAGCAACTTTTTAAATGACCTCTAAATTACTTTAGGCAAAATCACTCTCATTCTTTTTTAACACTTCCTTAACACCTCTCACTTTCTTCACATGCTTTCCACAGTTTTTCTTCACTCTTATCATTCCTAGTAGTTCATTTACACATATTTATTAAATTTCCTAACCCTCAGTAGCCTTAATTTTCAATGAAAATGAGGAAACTGTCATACATCAGCATTCTGTACTAGATGAGCAAATTTATGAATACACTATTTCATAATTTCTAGTGGAATATGTTTTCTAACAGTACACTTTTTTGTTGTGGTAAAAGAGCATGTTTATTAAGAGACTCAAATACTTTTAATCTCTCTGTAAAGTTAAGAAACCAAAAGTAGATAAAGTTAAAATTAAGTAGATAAACTTGAATAATTAACTTTTGGATCTTTTATCTTATTTGGAAATGGTTTGGATATTCAATGAATATCTATAATTTAAATTAACTTAGTATGACTTTAACATTTCAAGTTACCAAAAAGATCTTGGAAACTTTTTTATTTATTTTGGTGCTGGAGATCAAACACAAGACCTCCTACATGCTAAATACTTATGTGCTCTACCACTGAGCAACACCCCCAGCCTAGGAACTATTTTTTAAGTCAGCATCTTATAAAACACAATTGTTATTAAAATAATGTTTGTCAGAATGATGACTCAGTTTGATAAAGATGAAATTTATGTTTTATAATCTTATACATCAGTAGTTATATTACCTTGACTGTTAAACCCAAGTAGAATAAAATGTATTTAATGCTGACATTTCTAAAGACATATTTGGTTTTTATTTTATTTATTGTGAGAATATAATCAGATCTTTTATATTAAAGGAATAGCTTGACTTAGGCTCTATTTTGTAAAACCGCCATTTTCTTTCTTTTATTTTTTTTGCGGTCCCAGGGATTGAACCCAGGGGCGTTCTACCTCCGCACTACACCCCCGGCCCTATTTTTTATACTTTATTTTGAAATCGGGTCTCACGAAGTTGCGGAGGGCCTCACTAAGTAGAGAGAAAGAGAGAGAGAGAGAGGGAGCGCTGAGGCTGGCCGCGAACCCGGATCCTCCGGTCTCTGCCTCCCAAAGTACTGGGATTACAAGCGTGCGCCACCACACCCGGCGATCCAGCAGTTTTCTGCCACTTTGTTCTTGCACACCTGACTTTACTGGTAGTAGGATCCCTTTTTGCAAAAAGTGAAATCACATGGAAATTTACTTCTAACATTTATTTATTTATGTATTTATTTGTTTGTTTATATATTTATTTATACTGGAGATTGAACCCAGGGGCATTCTACTTCTGAGTTACACTCCCAGGTCTGTTTTATTTTTATTTTGAAACAGGGTCTCACTAAATTGCTTAGGGTCTGACTAAATTGCTGAGGCTGGCTTCAAATCTGTGATCCTCCTGTCTCAGCCTTCCAAGTACTGGGATTACAGGCATGTGCCACTGCGCCTGGCCTTTTTTTTTTTATTAAAGTACCTACTCTAAAATATGAAAGCTAAAGCTTTTTATCAATATTTGTAGGGGAGACTGATATAATTTTTTCCTGATATAATTTTTTAATCTTTTTGAGGTTGTATCATTAGTCTCAGAATCATTTTTTAGTCAACTGAGAAATTATTTTTTATTTTATTTATTTATTTATTTATTTGCGGTACTGGGAATGGAACCCAAGGGCATTCTACCTCCGAGCTATACCCTCAGCCCTATTTTTTATTCTTTATTTTGAAACAGGGTCTCACTAAGTAGCTGAGGCTGGCCGTGAACCCGGATCCTCCAGTCTCAGCCTCCCAAGTACTGGGATTACAAGCGTGCACCACCATGCCAGGCTTCTCAACTGAGAAATTAAAGCTAGGTGCCTTTTGGGCTAGAAGCCAGTTATTTAGTTGGATGTTTACATTTCAAAGAAATGGCTCTGGGTTCTAGAGAAGACAGTTTACACCTGAAGGTGGTAAGAGAAAGGATGAGAACTTTTAAGTAGATATTCTAAGAGGGAGTTTAGGGCTTATTTGCATATTATGGGGAGGGGAGAGGTTGTTGTTAGAATTGTTATTCTTGTTTTGCTTTTGCTTGTTTGTTTCTAGAACAAATAGTAAACTCTCCTGGCACCTTTACACTTTTTTTAAGCAGGCATTTAAAAAGTAGAGGAGGTGGTGGAGATAAGTCATAAGTGTGTGTGTGTGTGTGTGTGTATACATGTGTATGTGTATTTTAATTTCCATTTTAAATCTGATTTCTGCTCTTTAATTTTGTTAAGGGAGTCTTTCTGACTCCAGGATATGCTTATTTTCCTTTTTTTAATTTGGTTCTCTCATCGGTACCACAGGACATTTGCTTAGGGTGACAGCTCTCTAAACATTCTTTTAAACATAAAAGTTTTTCCAAATCCAGGGAGTCATCATTTGGCTACTGATGATTGGGAATGTCAAAGGTGTACCTGTTCCAAAATGTGAATCAAATCCAATAGCCTTTTATGACTCTGTACCAATAAGCCTCTTTATGTCTCAACCATGGACATAAGATATATCCCCAAAGAGGATGTTGAAGATTTAGCCCCCCCATCATCCAAAGTCATTCTCAAAGATAGCCAAAGAGAAAAAAAGCAATGTAACAGTAGAAATGGTGTTTGTGAAAACTCCAGTCTCTCACAAAAGTGGGACACCTTCAATCACTGATTTGCTAATCTGGACCCTGGGCAGGCAATGCTGAAATGGGACTTTCTCAACACTAATAAGGCAATGAGGAAAGAGATGACAAGGGCCCCTTATGGGCTAAAACTATTTTTGTCTAAATTTGTTTGTCTACTTCCCAGATTGCTGGCATGGTCAGATTGAGAGTTTTACTTGTACTTGTTTCCTAGCCTAATGGCAAACTCCAGACTCAGGACCAACAATCTGCCCCACAGCCAGCAAGAAACCAGAGACAGAATGCTCTCATTGGATCTAAGCCAGACTCCCAGACAGAAAGGAGAACCCATTCTGGCTTTTGAGTTGGTGACCCACAGAAGCCTTAAAGGGATGCCAGTCTGGTGAGAAGCTTAAGTTCACCAGTCTGCGGGTCTGATGTGAACAACAGGCTTCTAGACCTATGCCGGTATTCTACCCTGAGATTTTTCTCCTCCTAACAAACAACACAAAAGGTAGAGAGGAGAGAAAAACAATAACTATCTCTAGTAGGAAAAGGATTAATAACAAAAGTCCTCAAGCCAAAAATCACAAGAGTCACAACACCCAAAGAACTAATTCTTGCAAATGTTTCCTAGTGCCAACTAAATTTGGAGAGGAAAAGACAAGGAAAGGCTGCTGCTGCCCTCACTTGACCAGACTGTGGGCAGAAACCTGGGGGGCTGACTTGTTAGTAATTCTTAGCTCTGCTGGCTTTGCTAGAGGTGCTCAGATCTCAGCTACAGCCCCCAAGGCAAGCTGAGTTAAAACCCACCACCTTTGTCAAAAACTACAGAGGAAGAAAAACTTTCCTTCTAGCTCAACTATGGTCCCTGGGGGCCTGTGAATTTGAATAACAAAAAGACAGATTAACAGGAGGAGTAGAGGCTCTCAATTTTCATTAATCTATATCAGCCTGGGAATTCACAGGGAAGAAGTGAAACTTAAAGAAGTGGTTAGATTAGGGGGTTCTATGCCCTTCTGAGCAAAGAGAGTTCAGCTTCAGGGGCTATAAATTGTGGGGAAGTAACAAGAAAGTGTACGGAGAAACTAATAGAAGATGGTCTATTTACATGAATTCACCTTGGTGTTGATCCCCTATCTTTTTTTTTTTTTTTGCGGTACCGGGGGATTGAACCCAGGGGCGTTCTACCTCTGTGCTACACCCCCGGCCCTATTTTTTATACTTTATTTTGAAACCGGGTCTCATGAAGTTGCGGAGGGCCTCACTAAGTAGAGAGAGAGAGAGAGAGAGAGAGAGAGAGAGAAAGAGAGCTGAGGCTGGCCGCGAACCTGGATCCTCCTGTCTCCACCTCCCAAAGTACTGGGATTACAAGCGTGCGCCACCATGCCCAGCTCATTATTTCTTTTAAGAGGTCAAACTAGAAGCATTTGGAGAAAGCGGTGTGCACTTTCAGATGTAGACCATACTTTTGAGAGAGTAGGTAGTGAGAGAGATCCAAAAGAACTTATGCTGGCTAATTTTCAAAGTATATAAATCTTCTCTACCATTTTATCTATTGTTTGATTAATCACCCTCCAACTCATTTAACTATTTATTAGTTTAACATTGTATTAAACATTCACTTTGTTCTAAAGAGTTCGCTTTGGAGAGAAAAACCCTCCAAGGATGAACTTGGCACAATTTTTATATTTTGTATTCCTACCCTATTGTAGGAGAGAAAATGTGTAAATTTTGTAGTCCTACCCTATTGTAGGAGAGAAAATGTGTAAATATGTTCATGACAAGTTCTAAGCCAGTCTGACAAAAAAAAAAAAAGAGGTCATAGAAGTAAGAAGCAGGGATTATGCATTTTATTAAAGAGTCTGCCCAGGACCTGAATCCTCAAGCAGCCTACGAGCTCAGCTTGCAGGAAGGCAGATGATGGAGATGGAGGGTGAGGCAGGTCAGTTGTAGAGCAGATGTAAAATCTTTAAAGTATGAACCAATTCCTAATGTCCTGGCATGGCAGAAGTGTAAAGTTTGCAAGAGACAATGTCCAAAGAGATGACAATGGCAGGTTAAGGGCAGTCTCTAAATGCCACTGATGGAACATTTCAGCAGACCACAGAGATTTGCCAGAGACATTTAAGTTGGAAATTATATGATCTGCTTTGTTCATTTTGGGAAAATAACTTTAGTGGCTGTTAAAAATGATAAAGCAATATGGGGAGCATTGTTAGGGAAATAAAAAAGCTAAGATCATGTTGCAACAGTAAGTTAAAGAGTAATGAGGGGTAACTCTATATACTTTCAGTGGGAATGCATGACATTTTTTGGAAGTAATTTGGTAGTACTTATTAATCCTTAGGAAATCTTTGCCCAATGATACAAAGATGTATGTACAGAGATGGTCAATGCAGTAGCAACCCATAGATCCATCCACAGAGGATGGATTCAACTTTGATGTAGCAAAGCAAGATAATATATTTCAATCATTATAAATACTGTCAATGATATATGTCCTGCTATGAAAATATGCTAAGCATAAAAGTTTTTTACATTGCAAAACAAAAACAACCATTTCCTTTTGGCTGTGTAAGTTTGGGAAAATATGTGTCAAAATCAAAGCAATTGTTATTATGATATGTGGAATTATTGACAGATCTATTCTATTAATAATTGCATATGGCTTGAATTATTGATACTATTCTTATATGATTATGAAATCTGAAAAAAATACTTAAGACTTTTAAAAGAAAGGTGATTAGAGCCTGTATGTGGTAGTTGGAGAAAGGAGACTTTGGAAGCCATCTTCAAAGCAGGTGGAAAAGGACTTCCTGTTTGAGAGATGTAAGAAACAAAGGGAGAAGGTAAAGAGGTGAAGGTGACAGCAACATTTCTGGCTTGGTAGATGGTTGTTTGGTGATCCTATTAATAGAAATAAAGAAAAGAGATGGCAGAGAAGGCCTTCATTAATGAGAGTGAGTTTGGGAGTTTCATTTGGAGTTAAGTTTGGGGGTACTGCAAAGATATCTATGCACTTACCATGAACCACTCTACTTTCTCAGAAATTGATTAATAGTTATGAAGTTCTCGCATATATATACACATATATAATGTGTATACTAGTTGGTGTATATGTGATATTTTTAGAGATTAATATTTTATTCCTTTTGATCCTTTTCCTCTCCTTCCATTCAGACCTTAAAATTATTGCTAGAGGGAAGGAAACACAGCATGGCCTGTGAAATTCTAGTTTTGGTTTGGTTTTCCCTTCAAGGTTAACCCTACAAGAGAGAGAAGATTCTTAACTGTAGGAGAACATGCTTTAGCCAGCAACAGGAGGAAAGAACATGACTATTTTAGACAAAGAAAAAGGGAAAAAGGAAGGAAGTGAGGGAGGGAGGAGGAAAGAAAGAAGATTCCAGTGGGATGGAGAAAAAAAAAGAAATGTTTATGAATACCTGGAGAGAGAAAGCGAGGAAACCTGCTCTTCACTGCTTAGGTACCACTACTAAGGAGACAGCAGGACATCCAAAGAATGTAGGACCCTAACAGAGACACCTTCACCTCTATTCCTGCCTGCTCCTTGTCGGGAGGGATGGGGGGAGCCGAGTGCAAGGAATGGTGGTTTCTGGCAAGGCTGAGGACTTCACTGAGAGCTACAACTAATGACTCAGCATGTTGCCCAGGAGGCTGAGGGGCCACCGCACCTTCAGGGTCTTGCAGACTGAGACCAGGCCTCCTCCTCTTCTCGGTAATCAAAAGGATGAGCTACTCCAGGACCAGCTGCTAGCTTAGGTTTCCCATCCACCTAGCACTCTGGGAAAAAAATCTCTGTGGAGAGGGTCCTAAATAGAATAAAGACTAACTTTCTCACAAGTCCCATAGATTAGGGGTTTAAAACTGAGAAAAATAATGATACGGTGTTTGAAATATTTGAATTTGGACTGTGATTTTTACCTGCTAGAACAGATAAAGTGGAAATGGCTCTAATTACAGAGCAACCAGTTGTACATATTCAAACAATTATGAAAAACATACAACAGATTTTGATCAAAAAATACATCAGTAAGCAAGGTTAAATGACCCTGCCTCATCATTCTCCTCATCATTCTTGTTTCTCTTCTATACACATCCACATAAACACACATACATACAAACCCACAGAAACACAAACACCCCCCACCAAAAATGCACACAGAGGCACATACACATACAAGTAATTTATGGATTATAGACTTCTTAAAAACATGTATGAGTAGGTAAGAGCTGCTTATAGCCCTGATCCTTCATAGAAAGTGTTTTTCTTCTTCAGTTTTATGAACATTCTTACAGTTTTTCTCATTTTCTCAGATCATCACAACTCTTCTGATCAGTTTTGTACTTATGCTTAGCTCTGATTATACACTCGTGTTTTATACTAACGTGCAAGGAGCAACAGCAATTGGATTATCTTAAGACCCTTAGGTTGGCTGGTTTTGAGTGCTTTTTCAAAATGTGTACAAACTAGGGTTTGTCCACTGAGTTGCAATGGCTTGTGTTTGAGTCAGCCATATATACTCATTGATAAAAACAGCAAGGACACTCTACTAACATTAAATACACTCTGTGAAGGCAAAGACATATGTTAAAGGAAATCCCAGAGCAAAGAAGTAGATGAGTTGCCACTGGTTAAGAGCATGCAGCTGTGACCCCAGCGCACAGAGTGTAGCCCCAGAAGGCTGAGATATCCTGGTTGCTGGGAAGTTGGATGAAGCAGAGCCAGGACCAGTGGACAGGACTGGGGTAGAATGTTGGGCCTTGTGCAGGACATTGTTCTGGTGTCTATACTGCCCAGCACGTGCCAAGTAGGAGACTGCACTGTGAAAAGAGGTCATTCCATGTCATGAGAATGCATTGACTTGAGCCCTCTTCTTCATAATCCAAGAATTAGGAGAAGAAACATCCAGGAGAGAGGGTGGTGCATTATGAGGGAGAGGAGGGAGAGGAGAAACTTCTAGAGGAATTGGAATTTCAATTGGAAGGTATTTCTGTTTAGATACTAAAACACACACACACATACACACATACACGCACACACACACATAGTTGATATTCATTCACAATAAAAATAATTTGAATTGCTTCAAAAATTATGCCTACTTCTCAAAAGGTTATGATGTAGGGTTTATAATTTAGCTAGTTGGAAAGATTAATAATAACTTGTTAAACTTGTCAAACTAAATTTGACATGGGTGAGTAACACCCATGTATAGACTTAAAGGATCACAAGAATTTCCTTCAATAGCTGTCTTTTCATTTTTTAGTATTTTAAATTTTTTTTACAGTGCCAAGGATCAAAACCAGGGCCTGTGCATGCTAGGCAAGTGCTCTACCACTGAGCTACATCCCCAGTCCCAAATAGCTGTCTTTTTAAGTCATTTGTATTACTATTTATACTTTTGTTTGAATTTCAAAAGGATCTGATAATAGTAGTTAATATTTATTAAGCATTTATTACATGCCAGACATTGTTCTAACTGCCATTATTTCATTTATTCCACATAAGAACTGCCTATGGTAAGCACCTTTTATTCGTGCTTTTTATTGATAATGTGAATGAAACACAAAAAAAACTAGTTACCTTATTCAAGACCACATAGCTAGTATTAGACTAGAAATTAAAGCCAGACAAGTTGATCAGCCCTTACAATCTTAAACACAGTGCCATATTTCCTCACTAGTATGGTGTATGTCTCTGGAAGGAAGCTTAGTAGGATACTTTAGAAGGAGGAATTTCCATTTTTCCCTTTTGATAGTCATATGTTACCTGAATTTGCTTATGATAAACATATATCTATTTTGTAGCTTGCAAACAACAAAAAAGAAATGGAAAAATACCTCCATTATTTTAAAGGTAGTATTGAGATATCTATTTCAGCTAGCACAATACCAAGGTGGTCTAGTTTTTTGCTTATTTTAGTTTTAGTTCTAAGGAGATTCAAGGACAGATATATGTAAAAAACTTGGACAGTAAGATTGTGACCCTTCTATAAAGACAGACATATGAACAAGTCCATTTTAATGAAATTAGGGTAATGTTAGGTCATAATCAACTATTATGTATAGTATATTTTAGGTAAAAATTATTTGTATTGGTTGGTTTGCTGAAGCTGGTGTGTGTGTGGTTCCTTTTAGTGATTCCTTTTTATTTGTGATTCTTAACATGTTCAAGCAAGTGATATCATTCCATATAAGGGACAAAAGAATTTGGAGTTGTGAGGCAGGCTGACGAAGAGGAAATATATCCTGTTTGAGCAAGCAAGGAAAAAGGGAAAGGAATGAAAATTCTTGCAAAGGAAAGAAAAGTGGCCATCGTTTCTTAGCAGCAGCTAATTTGTCAGGATACAAGAAACTCCTGGAAACATACCTATTATTGAAATGCCTCCCTGGGGATGATTTGTTGTCTGTCAAATGCTGGTAATGGGTCAGAGGAATTGATTACATGACTTATCAACTCCCTTCCAGCTCTACCGTATTGTGAATTTCTAGGTCTGGTCCATGGATATACAAATTCAACCAGAAGTATCATTGGCTACAAAAAAAGTTTGTATCATTTTTAAGGAAAAATACTATCATACATATCAGTGAAAACCTGTGTCAGAAAACTAAAACACTGTTATAGGATAAATAATACAATTGATTTTTGACAGGACAATATGCGGCATTCCAAGTCAATTGATATATTTAGATGGACCAGGGAAGTACTAGGTTATGCTATTTTAACCTTTCAATCCAAATAATATTTGATTGGAAAATGAGAATATCCAACAGGTCGCATTTCTTCCATCACGAAGGGCAAATAATGTATGATATGTTCTAGAAGATTTTAAATACTCCTCAAGGTCCAGTTATGATTTGAAGATGTTGTTGTACTGATTAGCCATACTAATTGAAAATTTTTCTAACAAGTTCATAACCTATGCACATTTTGCAGCTGTACACTGTAGCGCTCATGAATTGGCACAGCTGAATCATAACAGCTCTTTGCCAAGACTTGTCTGCAAATTCTTAACCTTTTTTTTGTTGTTGTTGTTTGCCAAGAACATAGAAACATTGTTATAAACTTAGCTGCTGTTGTAACATATGAACAGCTTTCCTGAAAATGCAAATTAGACAAACAAGAATCATTATATAATTTGCAGTATGCAGTTATATTTGGTTTCTGCTATTGTAGAATTTGATATATTTTATAGTGCCTTACCATTTTCAAAGCGCTTGCACATGTGTAATATCATTTGACGTTCTTAATATACCTCATGTTTCAAAAGTTTGATACTTAAGTTTATATAGTGCATGCAATATACAAAAAATGCTTTGATTATTGTTGTATGGAAAACTTTTATATCTCAACATATAAATTACACACTTTTGGCAAAGTAATTCATTGTCAATTTTTATCCCCACATAAACTAGATTTTCAAATACTACCAAATGCATCTGGTATTTTTAAGTGCAAAAACATTATTTAATGGATGGTTATTTATGCCAATAAGTAGGAAGTAACCAAGTATTGGGGGTCAGGTAGATTATTACTGAAGATGAAATTAGATTTAATTTTTTTTCTTTTGGTACTGGGGATTGAACCCAGGGGCATTCTACCTGTAAGCTACAACTCCAGCTCTATTTTATTTTTTATTTGGAAAGAAATTCTCAGTAACTTGCAGAGGGACTCACTAAATTGCTAAAGCTGGCCTCAAACCTGAGATCCTCCTGTCTCAGCCTCACAAGTACTGGGATTACAGGCTCACAAGTACTGGGATTAAAATTTTTTAGGCTTAAAAATTTGATACACTGAAAAGTTAATTGCTCATACATAGTTTACTAATAAACCCATTGCTTTAAAATAATCTGTAGTTTTGATTGTTCAGATTTTATAAAAGCTGTAAGATGCATTCTGTTGGCTCAAAATCAAATGATAATTAAAAAACTCTTACCTTCTTATGGACCTTGAGTTCTGTGAAGTATCATTTGTGGTGATGCAAACCATGGTTTTTGTTGGTCAGAAACAACAGCACCCCATGACCGTACATTCTCTAGATGATTGAAAAATGACTTGGCGGGGGTGGGGGAGGCTATGTTGCAGATCTGTGGCAATAGGAACATATTTGAGTAATTCTATGAGTAAAACCAAGTAATTTCAGGTCCATATAAGATAATGGAGTTTGGCTGAGACCTTCATTGTCCCCCATAGGCCTGCTCCCACCTATTGGAGATTTAGTCAGCCTGCACGGTGACCTGGAACAGCCCAAATGAGTGTTCTGTTCTCCAGCCATCATTACTTTCTTTTCTTTTCCTTGAATATGCATCAAACTCCTTTCTTTCCCCATACTCTTCTGTGTGTGCGTGTGTGTGTGCGTGCATGTGTGTGTGTGTGTGTGTGTGTGTGAGAGAGAGAGAGAGAGAGACAGACAGACAGACAGATAGACAGACAGATAAACACACACACACACACACACACACACACACACACACACACACACACTGGGGATTGAATCCAAGGGCATTCTATCTCTGAGCTACATCCCCAGTCCTATTTTATTTTTCATTTTAAAACAGGGTCTCACTGATCCGGGCATGGTGGCGCACGCTTGTAATCCCAGTACTTGGGAGGCTGAGACAGGAGGATTACAGGTTCACAGCCAGCCTCGGCTACTTAGTGAGGCCCTTCTCAACTTAGTGAGACCCTGTTTCAAAAAAAAGAATAAAAAATAGGGCCAGGGGTGTAGCGCGGAGGTAGAACGCCCGGTACCGCAAAAAAAAAAAAAAGGACTGGGGTTGTAGCTCGGAGGTAGAATGCCCCTGGATTCAATCCCCAGTACTGCAAAAAAAAAAAAAAAAAAAAAAAAAACGGTCTCACTAAGTTGCTGAGGATAGCCTTGAACCTGCAATCCTCCCTGTCTTAGCCCCCAAGTACTGTGACTACAGGCATGTGCTACTATGCCCAGCTTCTCCCATACTCTTTACTTAGTAAACATTACTGATCTTAAAATTCTCCATTCAAGTTTCCATCCTTGAAGATTTTTCTTTTTAATAAATACTAAGCTTAATCTCCTGTTAAACAGTCATAGTATCCAGGTTATCACTTCCAGGTGGGGCATCAGTAGGTGGCTAGAAAAAGAAGAGTTTGCATTCAATATCACACTTGAGAGGAAGGGGACTCAGTGGAAAAAATAGCAAAACCAAACAAAGGATGTATTTATAAATATATATTTCTTGGAGGCATGTATTTATGTATTTATTGATTGATAAACTTTCCACTAATAAGTATTACATTCCTAATGTTTATAACAGAATATGTATATAGCAACCTGCCTAGATCTGGGAAATATATAACAATATTAAGGACACAGAACCTCCTTTTAAATGCCTGAGATGTATTTGGGAAGATAACTACAGAGACAGTTCCCTTTCAGACTTGTATCAAGTGCCATTATCATATGACATATATAGGACTGGCCTATATAGAGTAATTTGAGAGCTAAGACACGATCTCTTGAACCTGTAGTACTTTCCCACAATATTCATTTGGGCTAATACGTTATTCTTACTAAAGTGTCTAAAAAAAGCTAAATTAGATATATATTAACATTTTAACCTATAAACACAAGTTAGTTTAAATGTTCTCTACCAAAGATCAACTTCAGAGCAAAGAAAACAGAAAATATCTAGAAACGGGGCTCAGGATAAGGGAACAGTATAAAAGTATAAAAGGCTTGGATGTCAAGATATAAAGAAAAGATGAAAAGAGAACTGAAGAAGGCTGGCAGCACCAGATATAAATATATATTTTTGCATTTTACTATTTTGTCCTGAGCCATTGCTGGTGACATTTTTTCAAATCCTTTTCAGGACACTGTCTACTCATCTTTTTCATGCTTATTATTTTGATCCTGATCATCCTTGCTATTCAAAGAGCACATAGAAGCAGAGTGAAATAAACATACTGTCACCTGTGGCTAGAATGCTTGTTACCTCCACCCCCAGAACTAGCCAAGGAGGCTTTGGAGAGCCACAGGGACACAGTTCAGCAGGTCTCTGAAAACCAGTGCCCAGATCCGATAGGGGAGAAAATTCTGTTTCAAAATCCATAAAGACTCTCATAATTTCTTGCAAGATCTGGCCTCAGTTGAGTGAGTGACAACTGGACGTATGGTGGAATTAGGGGTGTGAATAGGAATAAGGCTCAGAGTTGCCCATTCTTGCTTCTTACTCCCACTTGAATGCAGCGTATACAAAGAGCAATGGCTTGTCAAGATGTAAGGAAAGGGACTAGGGAAGCCCTGCTGAACTGCACAAGGCAAACCTCACCTCATGACCATCCAGCTGCTCAGAACCTAGTTTCTCAGAGTTTGTTACCATACGGTGCAGAGAGAAAAAGTTCACAGGTATAGGTATTCATATGAAAGTCAGAAAAAAGTTCCTGTAATTTTTCAAAGAATATCATTTGATTTGCTACCATGGCAGGATAAGGAAATGGGGGGGTAGAAGGGAGGCATAACTATATAAATAAGATTAGAGGGTGATAGTAACTTTGTTCATAGTTAAAAATCTAAGCTGGGTGTGATGGCACACCTTTAATCCCAGTACTTGGGAGGCCAAGACAGGAGGATCACAGGTTCGAGGCAGTCTCTGCAACATCTTAGTGTGTAGTGAGACCCTGTTTCAAAATAAAAACTAAAATGGGGCTGGGGATATGGCTTGGAGGTAGAATGCCTCTGTGTTCAATCTCCAGTATAAAAAAAAAATCTGGCTGACTACACTGACAGTTTTTCTTTATTATCAGGAGTTTTAGAAAACAACTGAATATAATGTACTTTTTGTTTTTCTTTTCCCTTTAGTTTTGCTGGGGATGGAACCCAGGGTCTTGTCTATGCTAGGCAAATGCTCTAGCCCTGAGCTATACCCCCAGCCTACCATGTACATTTTTAAGTAAATCATAAATTTTTCATAGGGCTTAATACTGTGGCATTAAAACTAATGAATGGTATTGTAAAATTATGTTGTTATTATAATAGTCATGTGTTGCTTTTTACTGTTGAAAAGTTATTTTAGACCTTGAAAAAATTTTTCAGATATGAGAAGAGACCCTGAAATGCCCTAAAGACGCCATGCTGTGCAGCTGTTGCCTTAGGGTTACTTAAAGCTGATTTGGTTTGCTCCTTGAGGTACCTGGGGCAGATCAACATCCTGTAAAGGGAAATGGACATTTGTTTAAAAAAACCTGACACAGCTTTATAATTAGGACTCGTCTACTCAATGGACAGTTTTACCTGAAACATTAAATGCTCCCTAACTCTTAAAATAACTATATTTAACAGGTGGCTCTGACCACAAATTAAAGACTGTCATTTTATTGAGCTAAATGTGTCATTCATCAATGAATTTATTTTTGAGGAAAGAGATATTATCTTGAAGAAGCAAATGGCTTCAGATAATGATATACATGAAAATTATCATAATAATGAGATTTAATATAGAGCTTGAAACATTTTCATACTTGGATAGAAATTTACACAAACTGGATTTTCCCTGAGGGATCATAAGATAAACTCACAAAAATATTGCACATATCTTGTGTTATTTTATTTACCAAATTCAATTTCTGCTCTATTGATAATAATATTACTTAAAGTATTCTGTCAGATAACACAGGAGACTACCAAGATAGAATCAAAAATCAAAACCAAGCCAAGAAGAATATTTTTTTTTTTTTTTTTGCGGTACCGGGGATTGAACTCAGGGGCATTTCTACCTCAGCGCTACACACCCGGCCCTATTTTTTATACTTTATTTTGAAACCGGGTCTCACGAAATTGTGGAGGGCCTCACTAGGTAGAGAGAGAGAGAGAGAGAGAGAGAGAGAGAGAGAGACAGGGAGAGAGAGAGAGAGAAAGAGAGAGAGAGAGAGAGAAAGAGAGAGAGAGAGAGAGCTGAGGCTGGCCGCGAACCCGGATCCTCTGGTCTCTGCCTCCCAAAGTACTGGGATTACAAGCGTGCGCCACCACACCCTGCGAAGAATGGTTTTACACAAAGAGATATGAAATAATCCCAGTACTCGGGAGGCTGACAAAAGGATCTCAGGTTCCTGGACAGTCTTAGCAAGTAGTGAGACCCTCATCAACCTAGTGAGACCCTGTTTCAAAATAAAAATAAAATAGGACAGGGGGTGTAGCTCAGAGGTAGAATGCTGCTGGGTTCAATACCCAGTGTCACCAAAAAAAAAAAAAGAAAAGAAAAGAAAAAAGAAATCTTTGATGAGTTAAAAATTCGTTATGGTCTCATTAGATCAAAGTAATTTTGTCAGAAGTTCCCCCAAATCGCTCTTTCCTTCTTTGTCCTACCAGGTTTCCTTGTGTGTTGGAGAAAGGAAAGCAAAATTCTAATGGCGCAGATTTCTTACATTTCTCACTTTGCCATAAGTGCTCTGCCGTTCTTTCAGTGTTTGCAGTACATGTGTGGGTACTGCATGCACACATACATTCACATACAAGTCTTCATTCTTCTACAATACCCAAAGAATAAAAATAGAAAGTGTTTAAAGGTGCTTAAAGGAGGGATAGAGCTCCGCTCCCACGCAGTGCTGGTGTGCACTTGGACAGAGCCCCGCCCCGCTCCCGCGCAGTGCTGGTGTGCACTTGGATAGATCCCTGTCCTGCTCCTGAAAAGTGCTGGTGTGCACTTGGGTAGAGCCCCCTCACACGCAGTGCTGGTGTGCACTTGGATAGAGCCCCGCTCCCGCACACTGCTGGTGTGCACTTGGGTAGAGCCCCACTCCTAGGCAGTGCTGGTGTGCAGTTGGATAGAGCCCTGCTCTGTTCCCGCTTAGTGCTGGTGTGCACTTGGATAGAGCCCCGCTCCACTTCCGCTCCCGTGCAGTTCTGGTGTGCACTTGGATGGAGCCCCGCTCCCGCACAGTTCTGGTGTGCACTTGGGTGGAGCCCCGCTCCCTCACAGTGCCGGTGTGAACTTGGATAGAGCCCCGCTCCCGCGCAATGTGTTGTGCACTTGGATAGAGCCCCGCTCACGGGCAGTGCTGGTGTAAACTAGAGTAGAGCACCGCTCCCGCGCAATGTCAGTGTGCACTTGGATAGAGCCCCGCCCTGCTCCCAAGCAGTGCTGGTGTGCAGCTGGGTAGAGCCCCACTCCCGCGCTGTGCTGGTGTAAACTTGGATAGAGCCCCACCCCCACGCAATGTCTGTGTGCACTTGGGTAGAGCCCAGCCCCGCTCTCGTGCAGTGCTGGTGTGCACTTGGGTAGAGTCCTGCCCCACTCCCGCGCAGTTCTGGTGTGCACTTGGATAGAGCCCCGCTCCCTCGCAGTGTGGTGTACCCTTGGATAGAGCCCCGCCCTCTCGGTTCCCGGGCAGTGCTGGTGTGCAGATGGATAGAGCCCCGCTCCTGTGCAGTGCTGTTGTGCACTTGGACAGAGCCCCACCCCGCTCCTATGCTGCTGGTGTTCACTTGGATAGAGCCCCCCTCCGCTCCTGCACAGTGCTGGTGTGCACTTGGATGGAGCCCTGCTCCCGCAGAGTTCTGGTGTGCACTTGGGTAGAGCCCTGCTCCTGCGCAGTGCTGGTGTGAACTTGCATAGAGCCCGCCCCTCTCCACTCCCATGCAGTGCTGGTGTGCTACTGGATAGAGCCCCTCTCCCGCGCAGTGCTGGGGTGCACTTGGATAGAGCCCCGCTCCCTAGCAGTGTGGTGTGCACTTGGATAGAACCCTGCCCCGCTCTCGGGCTGTGCTGGTATGCACTTGACTAGAGCCCCGCTCACATGCTGTGCTGGTGTCACTTGGATAGAGCCCTGCTCAGCGCAGTGCTGGTGTGCACTTGGATAGAACTCCCCTCCCGCACAGTGCTGGTGTGCACTTGGAGCCCTGCCCTGCTCCCTGCAGTGCTGCTGTGCACTTAGATAGAGCCCTGCCCCTCTCTTTCAGCACTACAGGTGTGTACTTGGATAGCGCCCCGCTCCCGCACAGTGCTGGTGTGCACTTGGGTAGAGCCCTGCTCCCGTGCAGTGCTGATGTGCACTTGGGTAGAGCCCCGCCCCCGAAGTGCTGGTGTGAACTTGGATAGAGCCCTGCTCCCGCGCAGTGCTGGTGTGCCATTGGATAGACCCCAGCTCCAACGCAGTGCTGGTGTGCACTTGGATACAACCCCGCACCGCTCTCACGATGTGCTGGTGTGTACTTGACTAGAGCCATGCTCAGACGCAGTGCTGGTGTGCACTTGGTTAGAGCCCCGCTCGCTCCCGCGCAGTGCTAGTTTGCACTTGGATATCACACTTAGGTTCTTCTTCTGTAAAATGAAGACAAGAGTATTTATGCCATAACATTGTTATGAAATTAAGATAAGATAATGTATTTAAAAATCTTACTATAGGCCCAGCAATATAGTTAAGAATATTAAGTGGTATTTATTACTCTTTTTATATAGTGTTAACTCATATGGATATGTAGTGAAATTTTAGTAGAGGCTCATTCAGTAAAGGCAAATAGATATAGAATGTACCTGGTACTAATTGGTGTGTCTTTATAACTAAAATTTTTTGAAAAAATAGGAAAGAAAATGTAAATAATTGATTGATTTTGACATTGGCTAGATCTATTATATTCTGCTTTTTTGGTGTTTAGTATCCCAGTATTTCATTTTATACATGCAGAAGTTAAGATGTCACGATTGGAAATGTTTGTTCAAGTTCATAGGACAAGCTCATAAAGAAACAGTGCTTGAATGCTAATGGTATGTCTAACCAAGGTGAATATTTCTTCCTGGTCCCCATAGGAAGCAATTAATACTAAAGGGCATTTAGAGTTTTATGGAAGAAAATAAATGGAAAAATAAAATAAAAGACAGAGATATATTTATGTTCATCTTAATGAGAGAGAAATAATCAAAGACTATGCTAGAATACTTTCTTATATTATGAACTAATGTCCTCAAGCAAAGTCAGGTATTAAAGGGAAAAATGACAGCTTTGAAAATTGAAATTGAGTGAAAATATTTCAGGAAGAAGAAAGTTTTGACTATTCTTAAAGGTATGGAATGAAATGGCTTCTTTAACCGCCTCAATTAAAATTGATAACAGATGTGCCTAAGTAAAAATCCTGTAGGAAAACTCTTTCAGCGCAACTCTTCCTGCCTTTTGTTGATTCTCCATGTAAATCTAAAACTCTTAATAAATGCCGGACAGAAAATTAGAAAGAGGTTTTCTGAAATAAATGCCAGTTGAGGATGGTGACCTCTTGAATTATGGCAGACAAGAGGAATGATGATTCTCTACAGGATCAGCTTTTCAGTGACAAATCTGAAGCTCATCTCCATGGAAGACACTCTCCTGGTGGCTTGGGTTGAGTCTACCTCCGAGAGAGAGTGAATCCATTGGAGTCTGCAGGGAGCAGCAGTGTCCAGCTGTGCCCGGCCTCGGGCTGCTGGTATCCTTTGGATCTGGACTGTCCCCCGAGGCCCACGTGCTGAAGGCCCCAGACATAGCTCTGTTTTGGAGGCAGGGCTTAGCTGGAGGTAGGGCTTAGCTGGAAGTCTTAGGCCACTTGGGACTTGTCCTTGAAGGGAATCATGAAACCTTGGACCCTTCTTTTTCCTCTCCTCAGGTGCTCTGAAGTGAGCAGCTTTGCCCCGCCATGCTCTCTATGCTGCCACAATGCACTGCCTCACCACAGGCACCAAAGCAAGAGGGCCAGCCAGCCAGGGATGGTGGTGCATCCCTGTAATCCCAGTACTTGGGAGACTGACAGAACGATCATGGATTCAAGGACAGCCTCAGCAACAAAGCAAGATTGTCAGCAACCTAGTGAGACCTGTTTCAAAAGAAAAAATAGAAAGGGCTGGGTGTGCAGCTCAGAGGTACAATTCCCAGTAACACACACACACACACACACACACACATACACACACACACACATGCACACACACACACACACACACCAACAATAACAACCACAAAAAGAAAAAAAAGAAAAAGAAAAAAACTACCACCGGCAAGCCCTTGACAGCCTGTGTCTACTTATGCTGCCCATTATTCATTGGTTTTCCTCTCTTTAGATCACCCATACCCATCTTTCACCACCTCTTATACTGCACCTACATTACTCACTTTCAGCAAATGACATTTGTCGTTCTTGACTGAAAACTGACTGTGCCTCCCCTTTCCTCATCTTAAGCTGGCACCATGGTCCCACTGCTTTGGATTTTTCCAGTATAACCATTCAAATGCTCCTGCATTTGAATCATGAGGAAAAGTTAGAGATCCTTTTTAATAGCTAAACTTTCCTCCCTGTCATCCATCCCAATATTTCTGTCCTCCATTGGGACTTGGATTCAAAAATGATCTCTTCTGCATCTTCAATTTCTCCCTTTCTTGTTTCTTTCCCTATTCATACCACTATCTCAGAATCCTTCCTTCAAACCTAGCACTCCCCTGAGTTGCCACCCAATTTGTCCATTTCCATTGTTAAGTTTCTCAAAGAAGTACCCTACACCAGAATTTTCAATGCCTGGTTTGGGGACCACTGTGGGTTCTGAGACATCAGGAAATTCCTTTTCTAACTACCCATTTGTTTTATGCCATATTTTCTATGTATACTTCAACCAAAACAATGTATCAGAAGAGATTGAATGCAGAAGTAAATATGAGCACCCTGCTGTCCTCTATTAAGCCAAACATTAAAGAGATTTGCAAAACAAATAAGCAAAGAGTAAACCAATGCTCTCTTCTTGCTAAAGTTATTTTTGTTTGGAAAAATAGTCATTTTTCATAAAAACTATGTTAGTTATTTTAGTATATAATGGACTTAGTATGGGTGTTTAAATGAATAAATTAAAAAAGTCTTGCTTTCTTAACTTTAAGTTCTAGTATGCTAAATACTGGTAGATATAACACACAAAATCAAAAGCTTTGTGTGTGGGGGGGTCCTCAGTAATTTTAAGCATGCAAGTCAGGCATGATGGCTTGCATGCTTAAAATTACCCATAATCTTAGTATTTGGGAGGCTGAGACAGGAAAATAGTTTCAAGGCCAGCCTCAGCAATTTAGTGAGACCTGGTTTCAAAATAAAACATAAAAAAGGGCTGAGGGTATAGCCTGGAGTTGGAATGTCCCTGGATTCAATCCCTAGTACGAAACAAACAAAGCATGCAAAAGGATTTTAAAATAAACAGGATTGAAGCTGGGCCCAGTGACCCACACCTGTAATCCTAGCTACTGGGGAGGCTAAGGCAGGAAGATCACAAGTTGGAGGCCACCCTGCCTCAAAGTAAAAACTTTCAGCCAGGCATAATGGCGCACACCTGTAATTCTAGTACTTGGGAGGCTGAGACTGAAGGATCAGAGGTTTGAAGCCAGCCTCAGCAACTTACCAAGACCCTGTTTTCCAAATAAAACAGGGCTGGGATTTGTAGCTCAGAAATAGAATCCTCCTATCTGGGTTCGCAGTCAGCCTCAGCTCTCTTTCTCTCTCTCTCTCTACTTAGTGAAGCCCTCCGCAACTTCGTGAGACCCGGTTTCAAAATAAAGTATAAAAAATAGGGCCGGGGGTGTAGTGCGGAGGTAGAATGCCCCTGGGTTCAATCCCTGGTACCGCAAAAAAAAAAAAGAAAGAAAAAAAGAAATAGAATCCTCCTAGCAGGACGTGGTGGTGCACACTTGTAATTCCAGTACTTGGGAGGCTGAGACCAGAGGATTCAGGTCCGTGGCCAGCCTCAGCTACTTAGTGAGGCCTCAGCAACTTAGTGAGACCCTATTTCAAAATAAAGAATAAAAAATAGGACTGGGGGTACAGCTTGGAGGTCGAATGCCCCTGGGTTCAATCCCCAGTACTGCAAAAAAAAAAAAAAAAAAGAAAAGAAATAGAATCCTCCTTAGTTCAATCCACAGCGCCACAAACATACATACATACATACATAAAATAAAAATAAAAAGAGCTGGGTATGTAGCTCAGTGATAGTCTTGCTTAGGATGCAGGAGGTCCTCAGTTCAATCCCTAGTACTGCAAAAAAAATAATTAAATAAATAATAAAAGGGTGGAAAAAACAGGTCTATATTCCTATGGCTGCTTTTCCCCACCATTCTTGGTACATCCTCTTATCTGTGACCAGAGAACTAGCCCCACCAGAGTCTGCATCGGATTTCTCAAAGTTATTACCATATTAAATAAGGTTTCCTGGTCGTATGCTCCCTACTTTCTACCTCTGTTTTCTTCTTGGAATTCCGTCTTTGATTGTCAAACAACCTTCCTGATTAGCCTCTTTCTCTCCCTTGGTCTCTATTTCCTAGGATTCGCCTCCGCCCCCAGCTGACTCTGTATGCTTTCCTTAAAGATGCTTTTCTTATCTCTCCAAACATTTTTTTTTTCTGGATCAGAAGTCTTCCCATGATGTTGAGCAAAAAGTTTTCCAATTGCCAGCTAAATACGTGCAGCTCAGTGTCAATGGATCCAAGACCACATTAACCAGCTTTCCCTTCAAGAGATCGCCTGGTACACTGGATGCCTATACCTGTTGTGGAACCCAGCTTCTCTTTGTGGGACAGCTTTATATATCCAGAGTAATTTTTTACACCTCCCACCACCACATCCAATGAATCATGTGCTGCGTCTATTCCTGATCCTCTCCCTTCCCCACCTAGCTTCCTAGGCACCCGGTGCCTCCAATTCTTGAATATCTCTATAATTCTCTAGCACAAAACAACCTTTTGGTTGGTTTCCTCCTTTTCAGGAACATAGCTTTCAGTTTTTATGACTTTGATAATTCAGTTCTTATCAATTCATTCAGCTTCCCATCTTACTAAGTTTTAACCTGTTTTCTCTACTAGATATCTTCCATCATTTCTTTCTTTTTTGTGAGTCAAAGCCCATTTCATTTCTTTACCCTCATTTTAGTGGCATTTCAAAAAGGTGTATTGGTTATCTATTGCTGGGTTACAATTACCATAAGCTTACAGCTTAAAGCAATGCACATTAATTATTTCTGAGTTTTTGTGACTCTGCTAGGCTCACTACCTCAGGGTCTCTCCTGGGGTCAGGGTTGGGGTCTCCTGTGCAGGTGCAAAGGGCAAGTATCTACTTTCATGTTTGTGCACATACTGGCAGGTTTCAGCTCCTTATAAGTTGTTGAATGGAGAGCCTCTATTCTTTTGTGACTGTTGGCCAGAGGTCACCCTCAGTCCCTTGCCACATGGCCCTCATATTAGCAGCTTGTTTAATCAAAGCCCGTGATAGAGAGTCTGCTAACAAAATGGAAGTCACTATTTTATGTACTATAATTGCAGAAGTGACTGCTCATGGCTTTTGCACCTTCTGCCTGTTAGGAGAAAGTCCCTAGACAGCCTATCCTCAAAGTGAGGGGATGCCACAGGAATGTAAATACCAGGAAGCAGAGGGGGGGGGCTCTCTTGGGGTGTGTTGGCACAGAACATAGAAGCAGGTGGTTCAAATCTCTATATTTAACTGGAATCTCCATTCTCTCTCACTTCCATAAAGCTTACATCCCATCACTCCAGTGAAACTGGAGGTCAACAGTGACCTCCATCTTGAGCAGTCCCATGAACTGTCCCAAGTGCTCACCATCCTCAGAGTTACCAGCAACTATTCCCTCTCCTGGCACATTTTAGTCCTTTGGGTTTTGGGATACTTCACCTCCCTGTAGGTTCCCCTTCATCCTTTGCCTCAATGTCATAGCCTCCTTTGTTGGTTTTCTCTTTTCTTCCTGTTAGAGAAGTAAATGTGGAAGGGCTACAGGGCTCCATATTTAATCCTTTACTCTTCTGAAATTACACATATCACTTAAGAAGTCTAGCTTATGACTTTAAATCCTATCTACATATTGATGACTCTCAAATCTCCAGTTCCAACTTTTCCCCTGAGCTCCAGATAGTCCCAATTGTCATCTTCACTTGAACTCAAAGACATAGATTTGACAACTTAATGTAGAATTTTTGATTCGCTCATCTCTCCCTGCCCTTCCTCCTCGATCCATTCCACCCAAATTGGTCCTCATGTCAATGAAAGGTCACTACCTTTCCCCCAGGTGCTCAAATAAATATATGGGAATCTTCATTTATTCTTTATTAATATTCATTTATTCTTTATTATTCTTACTCAGCATATTCTGATAGCTTCACCTTCAGACTACCTCTATCACCCCACTATCCTCCCAAGTTCTCCTGTTCTCCCTCCACCACAACCTCAGTCACTGCTGTCTCTTGCATGACACTGATTGGAACATTTACCAAGCTCATTCCTGTCTCAGGGCTTTAATTTTGGTTTGCAGTTCTTGTGACCTGGGATTCTGATCCTTATTTTTTTGTTGTTGATTTTTTATTGGTGCATTGTAATCATACATCTTGATGGGTTTCAGGGTGGTAGAAGTATACATACACACATCGGTCAATTAGCTCTCCCCCAATTCCCACTCCCATTCCCCCCTTCCCTCCTTCTTGTGCTCAGCATAGTAGTTGACTTTGATAAGTTTGTGTATGTACATCCTGTGCATTAGGGTGCTTCCCTCTTCCCCCCTCCCATCTCCCTCAGTTAGGTCACCTTCTTTACTAATCTGAGGTTTTCTCCATCTTTGTCTTGAGTCCCTCCTATGTCCTATTCTCCCTAGCTTCTGCATATTAGGGAGAGCATCCAACTTTTCACTTTTTGTGACTGACTAATCTCACTAAGCATAATGTTCTCTAATTCCATCCATTTCCCTTCAAATGACATCATTTTGTTCTTCTTGATGGCTGATCCTTCTGATCTTAACATGATTTACTCCTTAATGTCATTGTTTAAATATCACCTCTTTGGGTAATCCTTTCCTGACCACCCTATGTAAAATACCAGCCCGCCACTCTTCCCTATCTTCTGTTGGTGTTTTATGTTTCATGCATGACCAGTTGGAAGTACTGTCTGTGGTTATACATTTAGTTGATTATTGTCTGAGTGAAAGCTCATGAGGGTAACAGTTTGTGGCACTTACCGCTTTGTCCCTGTCATCCAGAACAAAGCCTGATACATAGTAGTATGCATGTAGTAAATGTTGACTATGTGAACAAATAGTTATATGGGATTTACCTGTGAGATCAGCTTTCTTAAGTGACCACAGAGGCAGAAATCCAATTTATTGTATAACAACATGTGTGCATATGTTGATTTTTCAGAGGTTGATTTTTATAACTTAATTAATGATAGTAACCCTATTCATAAGTCATCATGTAGTTTTTTATATTTTTATTGGTGCATTGTAATTATATATTATAGTGCGATTCAAAGTAATACAGTCATAACTGCACATATCACTTGGTATATTTACCTCCGCATCCCACCTCACTTCCCTGTCCTCTCTCTCTGTACAAGCTAGTGAGATTGGTAGTGATACTTTAATGTATGGATATAACATTATTTGAACCGTTTCCTTCTTCAAGACTCATTTTTCCCCTCCCCACTCCTTTCCACTATTCTGTTGGTCTCTCATCATTTAACTGAAGTTTCTTTTGTTTCCTATTTTCTCTCTAGCTTCCACATATGAGAAAATATATCACCCTTGACTTTCTGAGATTGGCTGATCTCACTTAGCATAATATTCTCTAATTCCATTCATTTTTCTGAAAATGACATAATTTTGTTTTTTTATGGCTGAGTAAATTTTCCATTACTACATTTTTGTTGTCTATTCATCTGTTTATGGACACCCAGCTTGGTTCTATAATTTGACTCTTTTGAGTCGTGCTACTATAAATATGTATCACTAAATATTCTGACTTTAATTCTTTTGAAAATATACTGAAAAGTGGTATAGCTTGCTCATATGGTGGTTCCATTCCTAGTCTTTGGAGGAACCTCCACACTGATGTAGTGACTGTACTAATTTACAATCCCACCAACAGTGTATAAGAGTTCCTATTTCCCCACATCTTCACCAGCATTTATTATTTTTTGTATTATTGATGATTGCCATTCTAACTGGAGTTAGAATCTCAGTGTAGTTTTGATTTGCATTTCTCTGCTTGCTAATGATGTTGGACATTTTTTCGTGTATTTGATGATCATTTGTATTTCTTCTTTTGAGAAGTGTTTATTCAGATCAATTGTCCATTTTTTTCATGTAATTCTTTTTATCTTTACTCTTTTTCAGAACAATCTTTCCCTTCCACTCCTCCATTGTTTTTAGAATAGAGGAAATACAATATGTCTAAGCATATTTTAAGGGCATTTGGTTCTTGTCATATGTAGAATACATACAAGGTCTACCAAAACTAATATATCATGGCTTTGATTCAACATATGACTGGTTCCTGTTTAAACTTTCACTGAGCTCTTTACTATGAAGAATTGTGTGAGTACTCCAATCCTGGCCTCAAGTTACAATTTGAACAAAAGCATGGGAGGCAAAATAGTCCACTAAATAACTTTTGACTGATGCTATAGTGTGACAATTATAGTTTTATAGAACAGTCTGGGGCACATATTTGCATACACTGTTTTCAATAATAAATTGTTTAGTTTCTAGACTGAAAATAGCTTCAACAATCACATGGTTGGATTTATGTCTTTTGTATCTCTCAATTAGAATTGGTTTCCATTTCCATTTCTTTCTCCTTCCCTTCAGTCCCATCTCCATTCTACATATAGAGTTTTTTGGTAACCAGATCCACAAATAATGTTTTGTATAATAAAGCGGTCCTAGAAAATTTAGGTACTTTATTCTAGTAAGTAATTGTTCTCATAATCCAAGGAACAAACTAACTACTAATAACAACTGGGCATGTAGGGACTTAAAAGTTGTATTTGGAGCCGGGCATGGTGGCGCACGCTTGTAATCCCAGTACTTGAGAGGCTGAGACCGGAGGATCTGGGTTCACGGCCAGCCTCAGCTACTTAGTGAGGCCCTCCTCAAGTTAGTGAGACCCTGTTTCAAAATAAAGAACAAAAATAGGGCTGGGGTGTAGCTTGGAGGTAGAATGTTCCTGGGTTCAATCCCCAGTACCGCAAAAAAAAAAAGTTGTATTTGGGAAATGCTATCACTGAGTGAGTAGAAATGAACACAGCAGGAAAATACTAACCACGCAATTCTAGTGGAAATTCTCCAGGGGGTGGGAGGGGACTAGAAAAAGGGATGAAAGAAGTAAATTGAGAAGACTCTGATCTACTAAAATGCTGAGTTTTCCTAATAAAGAGGAACAAAATTAAGTCATATAAAGTACTTCTAAGAAAATAATTGTTTTCTACCCATTTATGTTTCTATTTTCATTTTTTTCTAGAAAGCAATTAAATATTGATTACTGTTAAATGAAAGATTGCTCTGATAATATGGTCAAGAAAAGAAAGTTTCTTATACTGTTTCTCTGCCAAAGACTTTCAGCCAAAGTAATAAAAGAAGAATCTAGAAAGGGGAAACTATGTAAGTTGAATGAAATACCCATCTTTGAATGTCATTATGGTAAGGTAAAGTGATACTGTGTGCTCAAATACCTAAAAACTTTTGAAACTTTTAAAATGGTATTTTTAGTATTGCTCAGAGTATTGTATAGGCAGTCTTATGTAACTTTTTAAGGCATAGAATTTTGAAATTCTCAACTTTATTTTATGCCTCTATAAAATGATAAAGTACAAAATAATACTGCTAACTCATTGGGTTATTGTGAAGGTTAAATGACATACTGAAATAAGAAACACTTAGCACACTGCCCAGCATACAAGTCAAAGCTAAATAAGTCATAGTCAACAATTTTTTAAAAAATTTTCATGCAAATGTATGTGTAGAATAACTTAATATATGGACAAACACAAGCACTTTTGCGAGTGGATGCAGGCACTATTAGTAATAACACCTGAACCAAAAATATAAACCAGAATGGTGCTTAGCACACTAGAACATATGGTTCCAATATCAGTACTCTATTGACATTGCAAGCAATAACACTCTCTTCTTCAGAGACCATATATGCACAAGGCAAGCCGAGCCTTGATTCAACAGTGTAACAGCAACTCATCCAGGTTTTCAAGAAGTGATATTTATTAGGACTATAGATTATTCAGAGCTTTTATTTACCAAAGTAAAGATCATTGATGACTTTTTAAGTATGCATACAAGCTAACTTAGCTTAGATCCACTTTTCTTATCAAGCAGAAGATTTTCCAAGATTTTACTATATGCCTAATTAAAGCTCATATGTGCTTCAAATATTTTTATTTATTTTTTAAAATTTTTTATATTCATTTATTGGTGCATTGTAATTATATATTTTGATACACATCAGGGTAGCACCATCATACATGCACACATTTCTCATTTAGCCCTCCCTCAAATCCCACCCTATTCCCTCCCCCCTCCCTCCCTTTCGTGCTCTGCATAGTGATTG